>CAJPEX010000120.1:0-170808 GCA_905338405.1 Notodromas monacha | reverse complement strand
AAAAAATCTGTAGAGAATGGAGGAACCATCACTTTTCAAGAAATAATTCTGATCTTTTTCTTTCTTTGTCAATGGATTGCATCCAACTGAAGTCCGCAGCCAAATTTGAGATCATGACTGAAATGACAGTTAAAGGATGGAAGGAACCAGAGGAGTGAATCTACTTCTCCATTGATGCTGACCAACATCACCAAATACTGTACCACCTACAATGTCGCCAAATTCCGCACACTTTTTCAACATTCCTATACTGCATTTCCGTCATCCTTTGGTGATGCGATCATTGCTGATTCTAAAATTTTCCACTAAGAATTATTTATTCAGTTTAAAGCAGAAAGCTGAATAAAAAAAAGTGAGGGGGGGGGGCTTTGGGCAGGGGGGGCTTTCCGGGGGGGCTTTTGACCTAGGGGGGGCTTTTGGCAGGGGGGCTTTTGGTTGGGTACCAATTTAATTACTTGTGAGTGGAAATGCTGACACCACATAATATTATTCTTTTGCTAACATAGTATCACTGTGAATCACTGCGATGACCCGTGTCAAAAACAGGAAATTTTTCATACAACTGTGAGAGTTGATTTCAGCTACTGTAGATATAAAATCAATAAGCCCTTTGACTTTCATAGGGATGCTAATTGTCGTATACCGTATAGTGGAAACTGCTGTTATGAGTTGCAGTGTGCAAACCTTCCTATAAGGAGAATTTTCAGCGTTGTTTCTGTGCACATATACAAATCAAAAAGGGAATCAAGATGCGCAAAGTGATGCAAATTAAAACAAGAGCAATCACCCAATTGTCACCCATTGGGAAGATGTATTCCAAATTTCCAAGGGATGCCTTGAATATTTATTATCAGTTGATTGTTTTGTAGAATATATTTCAATCATCATGAGAGATATTTCACAAATGAGCACAATTTATTTGTACACAAATTTGTTTATGATGTCAAAAATATAAGTAATGGGTATTTAGGAATAACAGATTTATAAGGATCAGCAAAACTAGCTAATCCTGAAGGAATCTTGTGGGACCAGAGTTGACCTTGAGTTCCCACAATCTTACTCCAAAAAATATTTTGTCCTTCAAGTCTATCTTTGGTGAATCCTTGAGCATCAAGGACTTTCCTTTGTATTCATCTCTTCATTGAATTAGCTTTCCTGGTTACTGAAAACAAGCTGAAGAATCAATCAAGTCCTGGTTTTTGTGTTGAGCAGACCTTGCAAGAGTCCAGTTTTTGCGTTTGAGTATTTTACAATCATAATTCTTCAAGTTGACTTTGGCTTTCATCATTCCTTGAAGTTCTTTTAAGCAAAAGATAAATATGACATTTTAAGCTAAGACTTCTTATTAGTCCCAGCCACAGTCCAGTTGATCAATCTGTTTCATTTCCTTGTTTTTGATAAGCAATTGACTTAAAATCTCTCTTTTCTATCAGCATATGAAACTCTCATCTAAAGGAATTCTCTGAATTATCCTTTCTTGTTGTCAGGGGCTATTGAGCCTCTCAGACAAAGATTTGATTTTCACTTATGGTCAGTGAAAGAAAGGTATAACACAATCGGCCGTTTGCGGCCTGAGGTCAATACCTCAACTTCAAGTTTGAATATATTCAGCAAAATGTCCAAAGTTCAATAATTCAGCACACATAAATTTAGCTCCTTCTTCAGTCAAGTCTGGATTGATTCTGGCTGCTCCTGAGTGATTCATCAGTTGAATAGGCCCTGGAGATCAATATCTCCAAGGCTGGTTCTTTTTGCTAGATTTCCTTGGAATCTTGTTTTTTGATTTTGGTTGGAAATTCATGTTTCATAACTGGTTTTATATAATCATCTTCTGGAAGAAGATGGATTTATTTTTCTCGAATATTGAGACAACGTGGCATTTTGTACGCTGCGTCAATCTTTTCTTCTTCTGTTTGTACTCCCGACTCGGGCAACATCTAGTTGTCCCAAGAAAAGCGGCGTGTCAGCGGGCAACATCTGTTTGACCCGTGACACTTGTCAAGAATCTATTTCTCACACATGATTTCCAATTTGAAAAGCTGGGAGCTTATACTCAAGGTATCTCCTTCAATGCATGATCTTGGCTGCAACAACTAATTGATTGTCTTTGTTTTCAATAATTTGACTGTGCTTATCTCTGTTATTTTTTGGGTTTTATGAGTGGGTGTAAAAATTGTGTCTGACCTTGTTTCCTGTGTTTGAAATTTCAGTTGCAGAATGTGGAAAAGGATCCTGCAATGTGGCAGTGGGTTCAAGGATGTAATCAAACTTTGATGTCTGCACTGAAGAATTCCTCAGAGCACTGGAGGCTGAAAATTTCTGAGCCCAACTTGTGCAATGAAGCATATTTGAAAGATTTTTCGAGTCACTTGGCAGTAGGCACCAATGCTTCAGATTTATCCATCTTGTTTACTCATGTTGACCACCTGTGAGTCACAAACATCACGTTCAATTACGTATTATGTACTTCCATCCATTTTCGAAAACCGTGAATTCTTGGGTACGAAAATAATTTCTCCAGCGTTTTGCGTTATTTTCCAAAAATATTGAAACAAAGTGAGACACTATAGAATCAAATTCATGTGATACTCGTATGAAAAACACCTTACCTATTTACCGTCATGCACTGAAACTGTTATTTAAATGTTAATCAACGTAGTTTCAGTATAGCAATAATACATGGTGTAATTCCATGGCATTCTTTTTACAACACGTACAAAACGTGATTTCTACACAGGGGTGGGGTTGGTTTGTCATCCTGAGTTCATCAAAATTTGTGATGGAATTTTACCAGACCAGTTTCGAACAAAGACTTTTGAAATAATTTGAGTAATGCACAGAGAAATCTGAATATCAAAAATTATGGCGCGACGTAATTTAGAAATACATAAGTTGTGTTCCTATTTCTAATTGAAGGTACGTATTTTAAAAGGAAATGATTACTTTAAAATTATTTCTGTGGATTTTTGTGAGCTTCGCAGGATCAGAACTTTTTGTGTGGAGAATATCGTGTTACAGTAGTTCTTTTCGAATTCAGGGAAAAACGCAGGAAGTAAACTGCGGTGTATCTTAACCACCTTCTTTTCACGTAAAGACTGGAACAAAAGCCTTTTAATTTCTCCAAGAAATATTTATATATAGAGAGACAAAAAAATCCATGGATATATATACGCTAATTATATTCGGGAATTAGTCCTTAATTTTCATTTCATCACAGATTTACTGCATGCAAGTCCACATCCTTGGAGGACGTAATGTTTCCTGAATTTGCCGAGGAGGACACAAAAATGCCCATCGACGGCTCTTTTACCAGGGAGTTCAGTGCTGTTTTCAAAAACAAAACTTTGTCGTCTGTGGTGTTTTCCGAACTCGTCAGTGGCTTCGAAGAATTTGTGGTCGACTGTAGATACATCGCAGACGATTGCACTGATATTGGGTGAATATAAAATGCAAAAAATAAACAATTTTAGCATGCTTCCAGAATAAGTGAATGAGAGGTGAATTTTTATGCAGTTATCACTGACTTTTGCAGGGAATTCGTTCCGGAATTCTATCCCGCTTATGGAATCTGTTACACATTCAACGTAGTTGCAGAAGAAAAGGATTTTGAGAAAGCCAGGAAAACGTTTCGCGCCGGAAATTGGGCAGGTGAGGTAATTTTCTTGCCCTCTTGCATGGAGACCCAAAATGTAGACATAATTGGTCTTTGCTGGACCCTCTCCCTATTTATGTTGGAAAATGTTCTTGTGGGATTGAAGGTTCACATATAGACATGCATGGGAACATGTACAGTGATACCCCAAGATGAGGACATAATTGGCACATCAAACATATCCCTATGTATGTGGGAATGTCCACATGTCAGACCTCTTTTCCCCATATACAGAACTACAATGGATATATTTCAATTGGTTCTCCTGTCCATCAATAATCAAGAAAAAGTCTCCAAAAATTAGAATTAAATAAATTGTATAAACTTAAAGATGCAGAAAATAAATGTGCAGAAGAAAATCCTGCAGAATCTGATATTTTTAGATCAGGATAAGCTCAAGAAGCAAAGAACAAGAACAGGTTGTTGCGGTACTGAGCACACATGATCAAATGAATTTGAAAAATATGCAAACAAATTAGCCCTATTTGGATTAGGACTTTGATCAATTTTGAGCTAACCTTCATATCCAGTATTTGTACCTGTAAACAATTGTATTTCTTCAAAAAATCTGAAATTTTTGAAAAATTATGCATGAAAATGCTTCAAAAAGTCGTAGGAAAATTTCGGTGAGTTGAGTTATTGTCCGAATGTTGGGTTAGATTTTTTTTAAAACTTCAAGTGTCCCCAAAGTCAAATTGTTCATATGCTGGGGTGTCTGTACTTTGGGGTCTCACTGTATTCCGTTGGTTCTCCCTTTTGTTATGCAGTACAGTATTTTGGAAAAATGTCCCCAAAAATGCAATAATACTTTTTTTTAATTCCTAATATCAAATTCCTATGAGTTAATTAATAATAATATTTATCTTGCATTTTATGAAAACCATACAAACAAGTGCATTTTTCATTCCATAAAATTTGGAAAATTGAAATTTTCAGTTTTTCTGGAAATTTTTGGCAGTGTCAGAATCTCAAATTAGTGCCTAAATGTTCTGGGCACATGTTCCAAGTTTCAAGTGTCTGCTAACAAGTTAAATTTTCATACGTTGTGGCACCTATATCTTGCTTGGGATTCCATTGTATTTCTCACTTTTAAAAGGAGGCTTGCATCTTGACATCTTCTTTCAGGACTGAAGATAGAATTTTTACTCGATCAAATTTTTAAAATTTGGACTTATTCTGTCTACCGGAAATATTGGCAGTATGTCAGTACAGTATTACAAAATGTTTTCCGTATTTTTGGACGCATTTCATGAATTTAAATGTCCCTAAATCAAATTTTTCTATAAATTGGACCATCCAAATCTTGAGGTCCCACTGTATTTCTCAGTGGGAAAAGGGCTTGAATTTTCATCTGCTGATTCATAACCTTTCAGGGATGAGTATGGAGTTGTTATTCAACCAGATAGATTATGTTCCAACTGATGTGGCAGCAGGAGCTGGAGGAAGGATTGCCATCACTGATCCTGGAACCTTGCCTGAACCCAATGATGCTGGGCACTACATACAACCCAATGCTGAAACTGATTTTAAAGTTAGTTTGTCCACAATATCCAGGTTGAAAGCTCCATACACTTCTTCATGCTGGGACACCTGGGAAGAATCTGCATTGAAACCTTTCTTTTTTGTCAATGCCACCAGCCCTGTTATAAAACCAGTGGTGAAATACTCTGAAAAGGTAAGTCAACCCATGTCTATTTTACCAAAATTTATAGCAATTGGGTGGTGCCCTGCAATTTCACCCAAATCCTTTTTTTTGGTAAGGGTAATATTGCGAAGCAGTCAAATTGTAAGATTATGTAAAATTTAATGTTTTCTACATTTGCTTTGAAATTTTGAGTCTTTCTGCGGTCAAATTTTGGGGCAAGAGCTTGAATTTCAAGTCAATGCCCCAGCAAATTTGATCTTTTAATTGCTGGACATCACATTGCAAGGTACCACATGTACAGTCAACCTCTGCACAACAGATTTAATTTGTGCAACATACTATGTACTCTGTTCTGTAAAAAGTTTGTTATGCTAATTCAGTTGGGAAGCAAGGGGATATGTGAGGGAATCACTGATAGCATGCGCTTGTACAGCTACAGACTGAAGTCTGTTATGCACATTTGTCTGTTATGCAAGGGGAAAACCATCTCCAGAGGCAGTCTATTCTGCAAAAATCTGATGTGCAGGCAGTCTTTTGTGCAGGGGTGGACTGTACCATACATGAGAGTGATTGTCTAATATAGTACTGGCATACTTTTCTAAACCAATTAGAAATGTTTGAATTGCTTGAAGCAACCAGAAATAGCAAAAAACACACTTTACCATTTTGTGTGTGTTCAAATAAACTACATAATCTGTACAGTAAACCTTTTGAATTTGAAGTCTTCAAGATTAAATGTGATACAAGAGAGTCTGTTTTTTTCTGGAAAACAATGATACACCAAGATGCGGATGTAATTGGTGCATTAGGAGTGTCCCTAAGTCAAAATGTCCCTAAGTCAAGTCTCATTTTCCCTTAGACTTACATTATAAAAATATTAATTGGTGTTCTATGTACAAAATACTCAACATAATCCCATGAAAATAAAAATTGTTTCCCAATTTAAACTGATTCCAATCAATGTATATCAACACAATATGGACATTTGGGGAATGGAATATTGATACCTCTGTAGAGTACATAGAAATGTTGGCATTCTCTGTAAAAATAAAATTCAAGTGAAAAAAGGAAGTCTCTCTCTGCTGGAGGCAAGTTTTTTTCAATTAGATAAATGGATGGTAAATTGGTGAGAGAAATGCCCAAGAGCCTATCTACATCAATTTTAGGGTTGGAAATATCTGTTTCTTGTAATTTGGCTTGACAAGTATTTGTAATTCTATTACAAAATGCCCCTATATGTTGAGTCAGTACGTCCTCATGTTGGGCAATTTTTATTAAAAAATAAGTGTCCCTACGTAGAAATTGTCCACAGGTTGAAGTGTCCGCATGTGGGGGTCTCACTGTACTTTGTGCGCATTCATTTTTTACTTGAGGAAAAAGTCCAGAATAATTTTGTTTTTTGAGGTGCATGCAGGCATTTAATACCAAATTTCTAAAATTAAACTCGGAACAGTTCAAAGGACAAATACATTAGAATTCCTTTCGAAATCAACCAGATTTCTATTTTTCTATTTTAAGGAATGCAACTTTGCTTGCGAGTTGCTGGCCATGATACAGAAGTGCAATTGCAGTGACCCGTATTATTCGCAACCGATTGTTTATGATGGAGTGGTGTTGAATGACGCTGAAACCCCTGTCTGCATTGATTCAGGTGATTTCACTGGAGAAAACCAACTACGGTCTGAACATCTCCAGCATGTCATGATGAATTACTGTATATATGCCATTCAATAAGGAAAAAAGGAGCCTCAGAAAAATTCCAGTTTAGTGCTCAAATTTGTGACATCCGTTAGAATCATTATATACATCATGCTGAAAAGTTCAAATCAAATTCACACCTTAAAATTTGCCTTACCTTACCAGTACTGTACAGTGAATATCAACCTGAAGAACGGCCCAAGCAAAAACAAATACAGTAACATAAAAATGCTATTAAACAGAAAATATAACTCACATAGTGAAGTTGTTCCAAAAACAGGGTTTGCGTGGGCCAACCATTTTCAAACTTCAGCCATCATTGGGCATATACGGTATATAACGTCAATGCATCTTGATTGATTTAATTACATCAAAATCATAGCTCACTCAACAAACACCTCATTGAATAAGTAATCCAAAACCCAACCTGTGTATTTTTCTGGAATGATTCAAACGTGAACCTGTCTATAAATATGATGGACCTGTCAGCAGTGGTTCTATACATCAAATGTCAGATTTCAGTTTTACAAAGGCATGTGGAGAAGCCTTCCCTTTTTGGTTTTCTTGTTCATTTGTGTTGCATCAGTGATATTCCTATTTTATTAAATTCTTTCTTCGGTGAAATTTTATCTAAGTTTGGATGGGTCAAAAAATTAGCAGTTCACATGTGAATGACAAAACAATTTTCATTAATAAAGGGCCTTTTTCAAGGAATGAAAATGCATGGAATATCTCGCATAACAAAAGAAAGCATAGCAGCATATATAATTGACTTTTTGTAACCTATAATTGTGCTTATACAATGTATATGATGCACCTCCAGCAAAAACCAGCATTTTTCATGATAAACAAGCAAAACATTTCCCCAAGAAATACATGTTCCATCACACCTTGTTGTCCTTAAATCTATTTGATCCGGACAAACAGACAGACAGACAGACAAGAAAGTGAGTTCATAAAAACGTGGTTAAATGCTAATAAACAGAAAATATAACTCACATAGTAAAGTTGTTCCAAAAACAGGGTTTGCGTGGGCCAAAAATTTGCCAACTTCAGCCATTATTGGGCATATAATGTCAATGCATCTTGATTGATTTAATTACATCAAAATCATAGCTCACTCAACAAACACCTCATCGAATAAGTAACTCAAAACCCAACCTTTGTGTTTTTCTGGAATGATTCAAACTTGAACCTGTCTTCAAATTTGATGGACCTGTTAGCATGCAGTGGTTCTACATATACACAAGCGTCAAATGTCAGATCTCAGTTTTACAAAGGCATGTGGAGAAGCCTTCCCCTTTTGGTTTTCTTGTTCATTTGTGTTGCATCATTGATATTCCCATTTTATCTAATTCTTTCTTCAATGAAATTTCATCTAAGTTTGGATGGGTAAAAAAAAATCAGCAGTTCACGTGTGAATGACGAAACATTTTTCATGAATAAAGGGCCTTTTTCAAGGAATGAAAATGCATGGAATATCTCGCATAACAAAAGAAAGCATAGCAGCATATATAATTGACTTTTTGGAACCTATAATTGTGCTTATACAATGTATATGATGCACCTCCAGCAAAAACCAGCATTTTTATGATAAAAAAGCAAAACATGTCCCCAAGAAATGCATGTTTCATCACACCTTTTGAATAATTTTTAATCTAGTGAAATCATTTTGATGTTACTGGTACATGTGGACTCTGCAGGAACAGAAATTCAGGATAGGCCAAAAAAATCCTTGAAATGCAGAGAATTTTGTAGTAGAGAACCCTCAAACACATTGATTCTCTCTCTCTTGCTCTCTCTCCAACCATTAAGTGTACAATGATATTTTCTGCATGAAGCTTTTTGGACCCACATCAGAGTTTTCTCCACATGCTATAATAGGAATATTCTACAACAAAATTTTCTGTACAATGGTGTTTTGGGTACCTTGCATTCTGTTGTATATAGGGTAGTGTTCCCCTGCCAATGGTCTGCAGACTGACATTGGTCTGCAGAAGTTTTTACTATAGTCTTCTGGAATGTTTCATTCTGAGAGAGCTTTCCTCAAGCCCACCTCTCCAATTTTTAAAGACATTTCAATTTAACTGCTTGATTATAGTTCTTAATTTTTGCTTAAAAAAACAGACAATTTTAAAAGTTCCTGCCATAAAGTATTTCAAGCAAAACTTCTTGATTCTGCAAAAATTGTATTAAACTTTGCTGGTCTGCAGAAAATTTTTGGAGAACTGTGCGGTTCACAAAAAGTGTTATAGAAAATTTGCAGGTCCATCATGGGCCCAGAAATATTGGGGAACACTGGTATAAAAAGTCCACCATGAACCAAGGGGACAAAGAACCCCAAGATCCCACAATGATATTCCTTTTTGCAGAAAAAGTTGTTTTAGACAAGATTGTTATTGACAAAGTGCACCCCAAGGAACTTTCTGAGTATGTTGCATTCATGAATAACTTAGCCAAAATTAACCAGATGTGCAAACGGAGTGCATCACGGATGTGTTGGCTTCTCGTGAATCGGATCCATCATTGGGTTGCACCTGTAATTTACCCTGCAGGTGAGGTCCCATACCATTGAAATATAAACAATTTTACCAGAATTTTACCCCCTTCTTTTGTCACATACAGTGAGAACTTATATCAAGTCACAACATCCAGCTCTGAATGGCCTTCTTACGTCTATTATGTGAGTTTGAAAAACTATTGAATGAAAAATCGAGGAAGAAAATTGTTCTCATGACTGCAGTATTTCAATTATCACAGGACACATTGTTCACAAAATACCGCACGATCATCACGGAATTAGCAGGCAGAACCGCAAAGAACGACCAAGAGAAGCGGATCATTTTGTCCCGGGAGTTTGCCAGGGTCAACATTTATTTTGAAACCCTGAAAGTGGAAACAGTTAGTGAAGAAGTCAAATACGATGTGAGTTGAAATTATCATCTCTTTTGGATTATGTCACAGTACGCACATCACAGGCTATTAAGGCTCAGAGGATCCGGAATTATGCATATTCCAGTACCAAGTACTGCAATTTCATTCCAGTAGTGCAACTCTTGAATTCTCTATATAGATGAGAAACGCCTCAATTCAAAATGTGGAGTTTATCTGAAAGAGATGTGACTTCAATATGTGGGGGTAGCCAGCTGTTATTGCTTGTTGTATAGTTCCGAGTTTCATTTTAATTCAACATGCTGTCACCCTGTATTTTGTTCTATACTCAGCTTTCAAAGACACTGAGTGACCTGGGAGGAGCAACTGGCTTGTACCTGGGAATTTGTGCAGTCACCTTCCTGGAAGTTCTGGAGCTGGTCCTGTCATTCCTGTATGGGGCTTCAACTGGATTGAGTTGTTTGCAAAGAAGCCAAAAAGTCAGAGTTGATTTGGGGTACAAGCATTGAAAGCACCTGCATCTGAATACCACAGACAGCATTAGACTCCCGCTTCAAACTTTGAATTGCTCTTTACTTTGGGAATGAATTCTTTGACTAGCATGATGGGATCTGATCCCATCATGACATATGATCATTAATGTAATTTTGAGTGACAAAAGTAAATCTGCCCAAACTTGAGAGAATACGCCAAAGAAATATGTCTTCTATAATCTATATAGGTCAGGAACAGCTGGTTCACATGCTTGACAGTTTTTCAATCCTTCATGCAGGAATTTCACTTTTAAAATTTGGTGCCATCAAACCCCCCAAGTGGAGGCAAGTTTTTCCTTACAGGTACAGTCCTGCAAAACTTTGACAAGTTTCTCAGAATGAATAACTAAGAAAATTTATTTCAGAAAGGGGAACATTTGTCTGAAGGGTTATCAGGTTGAGAGGGAAGAGCCAACATTTATATTCATCAGATAATTTCAAGTGACATTATCTTTCCAAAATTCAATTGAGGACAATACGAGGCTTCATATTGCCACCTTTGATAAATTCATTAAGCTGAAGAAAATTTCCAGGGAACCAGCCAAAAAACTTTTGCAGACCAGCGGTAGTCTGCAGATCACGGGCAGGGGAAGCACTTTCATAATAACTTGATTCTGGGACACTTCCGAACAGAGTTCATTCAAACGAGTTTCTACCATCAAGGGTTTGCACGTGTCGTGTTCCTTTAATCAGGGAATTCGAATTTAAACACCATTCATCACCTTCCGTTTCCTTCTTATTTGTTTCGCGTTGCATTAGCTTCCATCACAAATCACGAAATCGACACTCAAGATATACAGAAGGGTGAAACGCGCATCTTCATCAGAAATTTTCACATGCTCAAATTACAATCTCAAGAATTCCCTTACAGGAGCTAGGCCTATATATACACGCTGAAAAACTGCATTCAATTTTTCCTGTTTACATATCTTCCCCGTTCATCCACTTCTAAATTTGGTGGATCAGTAAAAATCTTTCAGTGGAACACTCAACATATTATAGTTTCTGGTCAATAATTACAGACCATAGCTTTCCGTTTTTTTTTTAAATCGTGCTGCATTTAATTTTCTCATTAGCAGAAAATGTATGCTTCAAGCGCGAATAATAATTTGCATAATTTTCACCAGAATCACACGATGCGGCGCAACAATACGAACACAACTTAAAACACTGCTCAGCTGTCGCCACCCAGTTTCTTCTTAAGGGACTCCGGCATAGCCGGAGGCGGGGGGCGAGGAATGTCCAAGGTGACTTTCACAGCATCGTAAATGAACCACTGAAGGGCAGTCAGAGTGCCAATCATGAAAATCCTGGGGCCCAAGCCATTCCACATTCCTATGGAATCCAAAATTAGGCAATTGCTCTGTAGTCATTCAAAAACGTAAAGGATCGTGGGTTCAACGAACAGAGCATCTTATAGAGAAATTGCTATAACAAGTACAATATTTAACATTCTCACACAGCAACAATAACTTGCATCCCCGAAGACTAATCTGATTCGTTCGAGGGATAAACCCATGAATAAAACGATTTTAGGCGGATTTTAAAAACTTCAATTGCGAATAAGAATGCTGAAACCGAAATTTATAGGGAGGAACTCTGAATTACAAAACCACCGAATCCTAATCGACCGGCACATCTTGTCTCCAAGCACGTGCAGAACTAGGATAGGATGCACACGCAGAAGATTCCATTGAAAATCAGGAATTTTTCTCTATCTCGATGGCTCAATACTGACATCTGAAAAAAACGTCCAGCATCGTTCAGGGCTCATTTCTCGATACGGAGTATTTCCACCTTCAGCAGAATCTCAAGATTACATTAATATTCATTCGCTGGGAACCGCAGGTTCTGGTCTAGGATATTGTCTGCATATATCGAATTTTTTCGGTCCTATTGGGTTCATTCCCTATGTCATAGCTTTCTCCACAACGAACACTTTTCTTGTCCCTTGAATTTCGTTGTAAAGAGAGTTCACCTGGATACCTTATACGGAATTCGGAGGGATTCAATGACAGCAATACAAATTCGTGAACATTCAATCGCACCACGGTAAAAAAATTCCGAAGACCCAATGTTCTTATAGAAGACTTCGGAATTTGTTCCGCTCGAGCACAACGGCATTTTTTTTCCAGCGTTCGCGAAATGCATCGCTAACATTCCACAAATGGCATTTCAAAATGTACGCAAGTTCAATTACCTGCCCAGCCCAGACGCTTGGCAATGTCCATGGCACTGGCTCCCTTCTCCTTGTTCAGCTTGGAAACAACGGTGTCAGCTGGATGCGAAACGATGGCACAAAACACCCCAGCGATGTAACCCGCAGTGAATGTGACGGCCAACTGCTCAGATTTCGAACATTCTTCTCGAGGCTTCGGAACCACGTACTTGTACAGGGCTTCCAGGGTTCGCTCAAAACAAGCAAACTTTTCACGAGGGGAAAAAAAAAGAAGACGAGCATCAAAACGGCAGGCAAATTCCAGCGCAACAAGAATTAAAATGAAAACTCCATTAATAGGACTGATTATTGAGGTATAAACCCAGTCAGCATATACAAAACATGGATCAAATCTGATGTAATCCACATTTTTGGAACGAAAATCGCGTTGAAAACCCGTTTTAGAGGTCTCATTGTTCAGGTTAACCTCTCAACAAGCGAAATCGATTACTATACAGACATATAGATTGTTCACAACTAAAATTTAATATACACAAGTACAATATTGTACCGTACCTTCATCATGGTATAAGGGATCTGGCGACCCCAAAGAGGAACCAACGCCTTGTAAAATCCTCCCATTCCTTCATCCTTGGATATGATCGACGCGCATTCCATCATGGACGACGTGAAACCAGGAGACGTTTGAATGCGTACCTTTCGGAAGAAGAAAACACCCCCGTCAGATTTTAAGCATAAAAAAGGCGTCTTCAGGAATAAACTTATTTGAACTCACCTTCATGGCTTCGAACGGAGATAATCCGATGTCGGCGATGAATTCGGCAGATGCAGAAGCAGCCAGATAAATTGATGTTCTGTACAGGAAAGCAATTTCTTCACCCACCAATTCTCCGTATTTGATTTTGAAATATTCGTAAAAACCAAACTTCCCGAGTCCCTGAACAGAGTATCCGATCAACGTCGGAAGCCAACCGCGAGAAAGTCCTGCCATGTTGAATAACACACACCAAACAAAAGAACACCATCATTAGAAACATAATGATGCATTTATCAACTGTAAACGATTTCGTGTCCGGATTTAATCACATTACATCACTCATACATTTCAAGTGATGCAGTCTGTAAAACTTGGTTCGAACGGGAGAACTTACAAATTTAAGCAGAAAAACCCTCATCGAATAATTTTTAAGAGAACCTCAACAAAACATGCTTTACTGTCACACCAAATCTAGCCGATTTTACTCAGAAATACCAGTTTTCGTTCATGGGTAAAGAATTACAGCATTACAGGAGATGGTAATCAGTGATTTTCTGAGTCTTGAATTACTTCTTAAGTTTATCAGGATGCTGAACTTGAAGGCAATTAAGGGTTCAGTTGCCCTTCAGAAAGTCGTTCACTTCCCTTTAAAACACATCAATATTTTTATTGCATCATCTTTCATCCTGTGCCAATTGAAATACCAAGAGATCTCCAAAGAAATTTGAGCTGCGGATGGTCAAGAGGGAAAGCCTTCGAGTCAGGGAGGCTTTCAATGCAATGTCTAAGGAAATACAGGCAGCGACATGAAATAATTCGACACAAGGTGGTATAATTAACTTAGGGGAAGTTCAAGTTCTCGAGGTTCAACTGTAAAAGGATAAGGAAACCCTTATACAGTATATAATACCCACCTACGTAACCTTCTTCCTGCACCGTCACACGGAAACCGTGGAAAATGTTCTTGTACTTCTCGGAATCCACTTGAAGGCGACACTTGACGAGATCCAAAGGCACGACCATCGTGTGGGTTATGCCACAACTGAGAATACCACCAATTCCGCAGTACATCAAGTACGTGGGGCTGCCGAAAACGACTTTCCCGGATCCGCCAGAACTCTTCGCTTTCGGCGGCTTTTCCTCCTTAGACGGCTTCTCGTCTTTAGGCTTTTCCTTTTCATCGCTGCCATTCGAATCGCCATTTCCATCTGTGTGCGAGTTGTTCGTATCTTTTGACGATAGGCTATGAACGTTTTCTATTTTTCCAACGATTTCAATATTTCGAGAACGTTTGAATTCTACACGAGGCATATTAAATTTAAGAGCGTTTCTTCTTCACTGTACGAAGTGAACTTGATACTGTGCTCCGAAAATCCTGATGTTCTCATTCAGTGAAATTAAAGCGTACTCAAATGTCTGATTCTGACATGAATGATACTTGATACATCGTTAATTCGTAACAATGCAGTACACGGAAGTTTCTTGATATCGACATTTCATGATCCCGTAATTCGGATAAATGTAGCAAATTTCCGTTCGTGGGAAAGCACTAGGATTTCTGAATAGTTCAGATTTTCAATACATTCATTCAAGCGATTTCTTCTCACGACAGAGCTGGAAAAGTTATTCAGGTGATGCTGAAGCGCAAAAATTGAACAATCGCTCCAATTCACAAAGCACATGCAGGATATTGCGCTCTCAAATTTCATCGCTGCATGACTTCCCGAGGGGAAAAATATCGGGATGCAACTTTCAATGAGACTACCATTTGTTCGCCACATCCGCTTTTCTTAATGATGGAATCTCGTACGATCCTTCGATGGAACTCGAATACGTCCAAAAAATATATGATCTTCAGAGAAATCGTAGTGATTTTTGAATACCCGGGAACAATGATTTAACCCGATACGAATAATTATTTCATAATCAAGATCTTCATATGCTGTTCATGCCCAATACTGAAATAGGTGACTCGCAAAGAACCTCGAAAACATATTTACGATATTCTAAATTTATTCATTCGTCGAGCGACAAAAGCGAAGCATCAGAGACATTGCTTGGGTGTGCCACACACAAATTTCTGTGAGCATCAGAACTATGTAAGGATTCAAAAGCTTTACCTGATTTTTTCGAATCACACTGTGCATTGCGCAAGGGAACAATAGGCACAACAAAAGGGCTCCGGTGAGCTGAGTTGAGAAGCTCTAGAAACATGGTTAATACCCGAGATTTTGCGATAAAAACACTGGATTAAATCGTAACGAAAACTCTAGCAAGTCCTGCAAGGTTTTTCTCACCCACTTCAACGCATTAAACGGAGGATTCCGGTTAAGGTCTATCAATTGTGGAAATTCAAAGAAGTGAGGAAGAAAATACTGACGGAAGCTATACTAGCGTTCCCAGATTTTTTCTCAGAATTTACACTAGAGAAACGAAAAATGAACTCTGCAACTTGAATCAAGCTCCCGGAACTCCCAAGACACTTCCATGAAGTTAAATTTATGCAAAAATGTTCTAATCTTTTCGAACTCATTGAATAATCCGACCCGTGCGCCGTGTGGCGATGAAATTTCACGAGTAGAAAATGGCGGAAGGAAGAGAAACACCAAAATTTAATATTTTCGCACACACTTCACACACAAGAGTTACGTGAAAACTGCATGAAGACTTGCGATTAACGGTAGAATCTTCTTTATCCTTTTTTAATCATGAGCTCGGATATCCTTCCTCATACATTTCGGACCTGAAGAAATCCTTATCGTGTTTCACAACTGGACGTCTTAAAATCTCACACTTCTTCCTCCGCTTATATCTTTTTTCATTTTAAGGTAAATTTAGGAAACGTATCACCCTTGTACAGTATTTGAAGATTGCCAACATTTTCTCAAACCATTTTAACGTAAGACCATCATTTTACACATCATTTCTTGCACTCATCAGAAGCCCAGAAGGCATTCGAACATGACTCAAGATAATGCAAGTTTCACTGTGATACATTTTGAACAGCTTTCGAATTCGAAATCTCTTCCATCTGCCCTCAAGTAGAGCAACGTAATGCTAACGCATAACACCGACTGCTATCCCTTTCCAAATCTTCTACATCGAAGGCGTACGTTTTGAAAACATACTTCTGACACACATATATTATTCACTGCTCTGAGAGTTCTTTTTTCTCTGACAGTTACACGTTACTCCATCATTTCGTTTTGATGTGAAACAGTCAAATAACCAACGGACATCCTTGAAGAAATAATTTATCCTGCCTTCAAATAAGCGTATGCTGCAGCGGAAAAAAAAAGTTTGAATAGGAATACAACGGTTTCTTTCATAATGAAAAGAACGATGAACAATAAAAAACGGCAACTTTATAAAGGTCAACGCGTTAACAATGTAAATCGGAATACCACTCCATATGAAATCACCCGACATTTTCATCACCGGTCCTCATTGAAGGACCCCCAGCATCAGCAGGGATGCCGACGTATCGCAGCGGAGGAATCGCGTTCGTCAACTCACTGAGCTGGTACAAACGATCAGACACTGTGCGCAACACTGCCGCGGCATCTTGCACTATCAACTGGTCTTTCATCACATCCTGGTTCACCTCGGCCAACGTTTTCTGCGCGTTCAGAAACGGCGCCGAGGCCAAACTCACAACGTCTTTCTTGACTTGCAAGCATTTATCTCCTTCGGAAGAAACAATGATTCATATACGATCAAGTACCCATGAATGATGTAAAACTGCAGCATTCGGAACAGAAACAAACGCTGCTTCACCCCGCGGACATAACTCATAAGTTTTGACGGTCTCTCAGTCTCGGTCATCAGGACATTTACGAAAAGGATGGCATTTTACTGGTATCATTTTCAATCCTTCCGAGATCTTCTTTCACTGAAATAGGATGAATTAGGGACACCGAGTTTAAATCTAATCTGTGACATCATTTTGCTGGTTCTAACATGTGATTACAACCAGCAAAACCCGCCGACCTTTCAATGACTGAGTCCAGGATCGGAAATAACGCGCCCATGAAATATGTTTCATGATAAAAAAAAATTTTACAACAAATTTTCGAGTAAGGCATAACAAACTTGTTGAGATTTGAATATTTTTGAAGATGCTGAATGTGGATGGCCTGAAGTACAACGTCACACAGGGGAGAAATGCATAGCCCATCAGAGAAAAAACTATCTCAGTTTTACTCACGAAGCTTCTTGTGAAGGAGTGAGTTGTACTTTGGTTTGCTATCTGCATACTTGTTCGGAACAAAGGAACGCCTCTTCTCATCCCGCACACCACTCGCTTTTTGCTTCTCTTCACCTAGAACACAATCGGTAACTTTCAGGATCATTAGAATTTAGAAAACGAGAGAATATCTGTACTCAGTTCCTAATTATCATCATCTTTTCTTTTTTTCTTTTTTTACCTGCACCATGAGATTTTGCCTCAACATGATCAACGGATGCTTCTGGCTTTCGCGAAGACGAGGATACCACTTCTTTACTCGCAGAATTCAAATCGTTGGCATTTTTTGGAGGAATCTGAGCTTGATCTGCGACGTCATCGTCGTCTGATTCCGACGCTTCTCCCATGATAACGACTGCGCGCGTTTGACCAACGCGAGGCATTTCGAATTATTCCTTTTTCCGAATGCGGGCAATGTGCAGAAAGGCAAAATCACTGAACTGTTGAGAAAATAGATTCATAATTTCCAGTGATGTTTATAGTCAGCGATCTACCCGCGTCATACATGCGCTCAGCAATTGAACAAATGTTCAGGTACACAACCAACCACGAGAACTGCGATCCACGCTACGGAAATAAGAAGATGCGTAAGATAGGATCACGAAGCACACTGGACTTCGTCAGATCATTCAAGACATGCTTTTTTTTAGAATATGGCAAGACTTAAATTCACAACCATATGAAAAATGAGACCTGGCACGATTTTCAGACACCTTTTCTCACCAGTGCTCGACCAAAAATTGAAAACAAAACTACTAACACGGTACCAATTATTCTGATTGGTCCATCAACCAAGATATTGGCTTCGATGCTGAGTTTGTGGCTAAGACTAGCAGGTGAATCAAAGAAACACTCAATCAAAATTTCTAATTTTACATTAGGTTTCGATGCATTTATAGGCTTTCTTTCGTAACACTTTTTGGAAAAGAGACCGCGACGTTTATGAGTCTATCACACGAGCGTTCGAAAAGTAAACTAAATATACTGTATGTTCTATTAAGTTGTAGAAAATAACTGGAAATACGAGATCTTCCAACATTTCTCAAAAAGAAAGAAGGGCATAGCAAACCTCATCACGGGTTCGTCAAGGACTGGCAACGTTCATTACTTTCAACTTTGTTCAGCTTTACGAAAACACACTATTCTGAGCAGTCGATCACGGTTTTCCGATAAGATCAAATACATGTTGCGCTTTAACGTGGTAGATCGCCAACCAGGACGGAAACCGATTTTCACACACGAAGAAAAAGGAAAGAACAGCGTGACAAAGGGCAGCGTCTAACGAAATGCATTTTAAAAAACGAACAGGGACTTGCATTGACTAAAACAAACGTTCTGTAACGAATCACACTTTCTCTTGATGGGCAGAATCTTCCTTCTTCAGCCCACTCACAAACTTATTCAACACTGATGACGTGGAGGATTCTTCGCTGCTCTGGTACAGCTTCATGGCCTCGTTGGACACGACAGCGTGACATTCGTCAAAATTGAAGCCAGACGCAGACGTGTCACGGACACGCCGATTGGCGTCGCGATGCACATTGGTGGCAATTCGCATCAGACACCGCAAATAGGCGTCGCCGCCTGCCACCAACGGATCTTCAGTGGCGCCGGCGCCGGAAAACGCATTCGTCACGCGGGAACGAAGCACTTCGGCGAGATCACGACCACGTTTGGATTCGTCCAAGGGCCACTTTTCCAGCATTTTGAGGTAGCGCGAGTACAAGCCGCTGCGCACGCCGGCCATCACTTCCGAAAAGTCAGGTATTTCTAAAATCGTAGAAAGCGTCGACTGAAAATCTTCCACGAGAAACTTTCAAAAAGATGAAGTCCTCACTTCTATACAAACGGACTCTCTTCGACTTAGATCAAAGCGACATCCGTCAGATGGAAATTCTTGAACTTTGCGTCAATGCATCAGCTAATACTGTATATACATGAAGAACCACTATGAATCTTCGTTTCATCTTTAAAATTTTGTTGACAGAGAATTGAACTTCAATACAGTAGAGAAAACTGGTTTCAGTTACCCCGCATGTTCATAATCACTGTAGTAATTTTCTCTCATGAATAATGCATTTAAATTTTGGCATTCTACACAGAGCCATTCACTTAAACTTTGCTGCTGAGTCACTTTACCGAGTGAATTGCTGAAGTATGATCCCCCCGCGCAGGTATGCTCTCGATAATTGAGTTAAATTCGTGGAGTTCCTCGCAAGAAGACGAATTATCCTGCATTTACGTTATAAACACGGCAATCATTCAAAACATATTATGAAAAATCACCATCTAGTTAGACGTACTCCCGCGCGCGGTTCGTTCGAGATTGAGAACACATGAAAACAATTACAGTTTTTTTTTTTTAGGCATAGAAACGCTTTTGGACACTCCAAGGACATACAAAACGCAACAACATGTAACAAACGGAAACACTTCGAAACAATGGATTGGAATATTCAAATTAAAGCAATAGCTTGGATACAACGAGAGAGAATTTTCTAAACTTCGAGGACAAAAAAAGGAGATTGAATGATCAGAAACATTCGCATTCCCGAGGAAGAGTCTTCACTTTTTTTCTAGAAGAGGTCAATAGATTGAGAACATTTTCCGTCATTCTTACGGAAGCCTGAAGAAAACTTACATGAAATACCTGAAGACTTCACTTGCGAAGTTTAGACAAAATCACGTCACTCAGATCACAACGTAATTTCGAAAATAATACACCATTTTCTTCTGTTCATAAACGATGACAAAGGTTTACGAAAATTCCCGAACTCTATCGTCAACAACATGCACACAATTATCCTCACGAAAAAAAAATGAATGAACACACAAAAACGCTCAACTACGGCAAAAATCAATCGAAAGCCCAGCAAAAAATCATCACGGTATCACACTATCCATTACTGCTGCTGAGAACGGTTGAAATCTCCTCGGCCCACAAGCGGAAATGAGGCATGAAGTCGGCCAGAGAGCACCTTCAAGAAGTATTTCTCAACCACACTTTTCGCTGTTGAAATCGGATTAAAATCCTTTAGAACTTGCAACACGTGAAGATGAATTGAAAGTCTCACCAGCTAAGGCTTGTCGCTTAACACACAGACTCAACGCAGTGTCTTCACAGAGATTTTCAACAGTGAAATCAGCACCGGCACTCAGGAGCTCGTGAACTGCCATCGCATGGTCATTGTAACACGCGTACATCAACGCCGTGTTCCAATTCTATGCAAAAATATCGAAATAAGAACGCGAAATCTTATATGCATCTTCTTCTTTCTGACGAAGCACATGCCTGAATTTATGCTTAGAACAGATGGTTCCACAGCAGGACTACAGTGATTGTAAAATACTGTATAGTGAAACCTGTCTCAGTCAAACTTCAACGGACCAGCAAAACAAAATGAATTAAGAGTGGTTTCAAAGTAGGGCAACAAGCACTGGTGTTAAGGTAAAGAAAGGAGAATTACTGGACATTTTTTTGGGTGATATTCTAGGCCTATGGCTTCTTTTAATGAGTTGACAGGATGCTGAACTTGGATGCAAGGGTTCAGTTGCCCGATCAGTTTCTCGCTACCTTTCAAAACACATCAAGACACATTTCTATTACTTTTCTCTTCCGTTTCTCCATAAAATAATGGCCTAAAAGGTCTCCAGAAAATATTATTTACAAAGGTTTGAGAGAAAAGCTTTCCAGTTGGGGCGGTTCCTAACGCATTGTTTCAATAGGAATTCAGACAGAGACATAAAAGAATGAAAAAATTGAAAAATCGACTCAGGGAGGTTGGAGGGATCGAGGTTCAACTGTATTGCGCATAATTAAACGACTTAGCAACTTTCCATTCAGAACGATTCCACAGACAAGAATTTCTGTCAATTATTCTAGACGCTTCCCATTCGCGTAAACAAAAAAGAAACTGAAATGAGTCAAATCGAAGAAAAACCTCGTCGTGATGATCCAATCGTGCCCCGGCTCTCAACAGACGCTTGATAACTTCACTGTGTCCACCAGATGCCGCCAAGAGCAGCGCGGTGCAATCATCGATTCCCTCCTGATTCGGATCCGAACCATGGTCCAACAGCAATTCCACAGTCTTGCATTGCCCGTGAGCCGCAGCCCACATGAGTAAAGTGAGTCCTTGATCGTCTCCAGCTGTCAAGTCCACTTCGCCCTCAGTGCCACTGGCCAGGGATTCGGCGGTTAGCTCGCCTTGGGCTGCCAACTGGAATAGACTCACTTCATCGGGGGTGACTTCTTGTACGTGCGTTTTGACGTTACCCCGAGACAGGTTCGTCAACGTGGTAGAAGCCTGTGCAAGAAATTGATTGAAAGATGAGTCTTGGATTCAATTAAGCACCCTCTTGTTACCGGATTCATTGCACTTTTTTTTTTAAATAACTCGCAGGCGTTGCTGCTACTGATCAACACAAAATATAGCAGGCGGCCTGACATGGGGACACTTAAAAATATAGTGGACCCTTGGTAAACAAACCACTTGGTTCACACACTATTTTTTTTACAAAACTTTTAATTTCGAAGGAAAGTCCCTTAGTTCACAAACAAAAATTTGGCAGACAAACTTTTTTCCAGGGAAAAATTCCAAATTGGAACATTTAAAATGTGATTTTGTGGCTGAATTTTTGGTACAATACAATCAAAGTGCAAATAAATCACCAATGCACCAATATGGAGATATTCCCCTTCTGATGGTACTTGAATATCTTGTGTTTTAAAATATTTTCAGCTACATTATTCATATGCTCTTCTGTGACAGATTTATTTCCTTTTCTGTGTTCGGTTTTTCTATTTGTTCAATTGTTAGAAATACCTATTTATCTTTACTTGCAGCATTGAAAGAAGAAATTTCAATTTCATCTTGACATGGGTCCTTCAGTGTGTGTTTCTTTGGATGTTGAACTTTTTTTTTACTGTTGTTTTCATCAGTGCTACTTCCATATAACACTGTAAAAACATTGTGGGCCACATTTAATATGCAGCAATAATTTATTCTGATTATAGTTGATGGCCTACCTTTTTTCATTCCATGTTCATTTGTCTTTTTGGTTCACAGAACAGGTTAAATTCTTCCCCATTGACATCTATGGGGAAATCATATTTTGTTAACCAACTTTTCAGCTAACAAGCTTTTTGGCTGAGAAACTTTTGTCTGGAACCAACTAAGTTTGTTAACCAAAAGTCCAGTGTACAGAAAATTTGACTTGAAGAGACTGCAATAAAATTTTGTTTGCAACAATTGACATCTAGCAAATATCTAGAGATACAGATGTTTCCTAAAATTTCAAGACAAATGGGAACATTTATTTGGAACAAATTTCTTATTTCTCGAACAAATTGAGCTTTATATTCACAAAAATTACAAGTTTATTGTAAATTCACCATAATTCATAATGCAGAACAGGCCAATTTTGTGCTTCTCTTTTCAGAGTTATTTCCAATATCTGAGCACAGTATATAGGAATACTTCATGGTGATTGCTTGCTGCTTTTTTGGCTGCATTTCATGCCAGAAGATCATAATGTGTCGTTTTATTTTGCACTGTTGTTCCCTGTACTATATCTTCAAGTTGAGACAAATTATTTGATTCAATGAGGGGGGGGGGGGCTTTTTCCTAATTTTTGATCAACAGGAGAACCAATTAAACATATCCCCATTGAAGTCTGAAGGAAAAGGTGATCTGACACATGCTTCAGACGATCCAACATAAGGGAAAGGACCAGCATTGACCATCAATTACGTCCACATCTCGGGGCCGCATTTTTACGCTGAATGTTTTATTTCGTTCATTTAAGGAACTGAGGTAATGTACAGCAGTGTTCCCCAACCTTTTTGGACCCACGGACCGGCAAATTGCCTTATTTTTTGCGGACCGGCAAATTTCCTAAAAATTTTCTGCAGACCGGCAAGACTTCTGAAGAATCAAAAGTTCTACTTGGAAGCTTTATGCAAGCATTTAAAAAGTTTCTGCTTAAAAAAAAATTGAGATCCAATGAAGCAGGCTTAGATGGTCAGACAGCAACACTTCAGTGCTGTTCCGCATACTCTCTGCCAATTTTGCACTTTTTCATGCGATGAGTCCAACAATCAAAACAGTGGCCCCAGGAAAATTTCAGTCTGAACTCAATTTTTGCCACTGTTTTGAAGGTTGGATTTATCGCATGAAAAAGTGCATTGAAATTGTTGGAGAGATGTATATTGAACAGCACTGAAGTGTGTGCGTTTTTTTTTTAATTTTATTTGACCAAACCATGTTGGATCTATTTGAAATAGTCGCAAGACTTATGAAACAACCCTCGCATATACAGTATATGTACATAGACTCCATATTGGGATGTTTTCAAAGAATTAGAGAGGTGGGCTTGAATAAAGCTTTCTCAGACTGGAAAAGTAAAATAATTTATTTCAGCATGTGGAAATCTGTCTAAAGTTTAATTGACAGAAAAGCCAACTTATGTTGTTTTTTCATATAATTTCAGCTACAGTTTTTCTGATGTTTCAGATGAAGACAACAGGTCGATTGCTACATTTTTTTCGATTTATTATGCTGCAGGAAATTTCCAGCGGACCACGGGTTGGGGAACATTGCTGTACAGTATTGCATTTTGGTTGGTTCAGTTTATACTTCGGTAAGTCAGGCTCATATGAGACTTTCTCAGGCGGTTTTCTTTCCAGGGTAAGGGATCCAGGTCAACAAGTGCCCGAAATCTTCAGAATAAGAGAGGGCGTGGGTGTGTTGAAGCAATTAATAGCTCAATGAACGATTTCGGAATTATCATCCGACAAAGACGAACACATTCGAATCGTTCTGAACTTTTTAATATCTACAATTGAACGGCATGATGAAAATTAAACTTGAGCACGTACTGCAGAAAAAAAAGAAGGTTTTGATGGATACCACAAAATAATGGTTCGGTATTACGAGGAACTCTCGGCAAGTCCATCAAGAATAAGTAGCCGCGAAGAAAAATTGGAAGTATACTTCGTAACGGTTATTGTGATTTTTAAAAATATCGGACCCTGTATTACAAACATGGACTCAATCCTAAATCAGTATTCCGGCATGCCCACATGGCCCAATAAGAGAAAAAACAGCATAACACTCTTCAGGACCAACATTTTCAGAATTTCTCACCCTGTATGGAGTGAATGCGCTTCTTCTGTCATCACACCACCGGATTCCCAACTCTTTCTTCTTGTTGTTCGCATGGCCACATTCTCCAGATTTTCTTTTCCCTGTATGAATGAAGACGATGAAGTAACGGGAAGGAAGTAAACTACAGTACTGTATTGACAAAGTCTCAGAAGTCCTCCTGGCATCAACAGGCGTTGGTGGTATAGCGGTTAGCATAGCTGCCTTCCAAGCAGTTGACCCGGGTTCGACTCCCGGCCAACGCAATTCTTTTCGCGCTTCATGGTCGGGCTTGGGCTTTCGCTCCAGCCGATGTGTACAGAGACATCATGGATTATAACTTCCAGAGATTTACTAGTACAAGATGCTGAACATATATCTGAATAAAATCTCGTAAATGTAGTTGTAAAGTCACCAGATCATTTGAGTACTCAATATTCACACTCCGGCTAACTTTTCATAACACACATTCTGACAATTGCCTCAGGATGAATGATGGATGGCAAATGCACATAGGAGGGGTAAACCTTGGACAGCCCAGGTGAAAATCCACCAGAGAAGGCTCAAGTCTTCACAATCCTTGTAGTTGTTGCCACTCCAAGGTTGGAGTCTACGTAACTGTGGGCAAGACACAATGTTGACAAGAATATTTCAGCGGACCTTCCTTCAATTTACAAGTTTGGTAGAGTATTTGGGAAAAAAATCTTAATCACATAAGTTTATTCCGAAATGCATTTGACCATTGATGCGAATTCTTCATCATGAATTGTCAGAAAAAATCTCACCTCAACAAAGAATCCCAGTTGAAGTACATTCCTTTAAATCCTGTCTTCAATTCTTGGCTACCATAATTACCCTTTTTGTTATTTATGTCTTTTTGATCTGCAAAACGATGGATTTTCTTCATGCATTTAAGTCGATCTTAAAGTTTGGGAAATCTACTTTCTCTCCATTTTCGTCGCTATAAAAATTTATCATTTATTAATCCTACCCGAGATTCAAATAAGAGTGAAAATTCCACGCGTAACAAGCCATCATGTCCTGAAACGAATCGTACGTCATCCTGTTTATATTAGTTTGCTCTGGATTTCTGATTGCCTCGATTGAAATTCAGCCACGATTCATCAAAGCCTGGATGTTGAAGGCTCTACAAGTGATACATAATTCATGCTTCGAAACTTTTTAAGAATAATTGACAGTACTTCATGAATCGTTCAAAGAAATGGTCGCCGAACTGCAGTGGACAAACCGGTGCTTCAAGCAACTAACCCTGCATATTACTTGCTCACGCCTAAATAACGTGTATACGAGGGTTCTAACAAAAGTTTTCGGAATACAAATTAAAATGGCTAATAATTGAGCTCAAAAAATGATTCTTTGGGGAAAACATATTCTTCGGCACAAAAAAAAATTAGCCCTGTTTGACAAATTTTTTTGAATGTTTCGCAAAATTCACCCTGGGAGAGTTTTGCTCTCCACTCAAAAACTGAGACGCCCTTCCTGCTGTTTATTTTGTTGTAGCCCAGCTTTCCTGTCAGAATTCTGCCATTTTCATCAACAGCCGTCACATATGAAAATGGCGGAATTACCTTGAAATACCTGGAGGCAACCGTTGGAATTAATTCCACGTTGATTTCAAGAATTCTGAAAGGAAAGCTTGGCTACAACAACAAAATCTTCAGGAAGTGCGCCTCATCTTCTGAGTGGAGAGCAAAACTCTGCCGGGGTGAATTTTGCAAAACATTCAAAAAAATTGTCAAACAGAGCTGCTTTTTTTCTTGCACCAAAGAATATGTTTTCCCTGAAGAATACTTTTTTCCAGCTCAATTATACGCTATTTTTAATTTCTATTCCGAGAACTTTTGTTTGACCCCTCGCACAATTTGCATCTCAGTACTCGAGTGAATACGATAGCTACATAAAGTATTATCGCGGAGGAAATTCGGATGAGCACTTCAACAAATTTGCATCTGATGCCAGCATCATAAACGAGCAACCGGTTCAATAACTGTACTTCCGGTTCATGATTTCCATGGACTGTATAAGCCACTCTTCGCATACCAATCGGTAGTACATGCAGTATGTGCGTTGAGACTAATTTCAATTGAAAAATAGCTCTTGAATTTCAGCATTATTGTTGAGTTTGTGGGAGGTCTATCAATAAATTACTGTCAATCTTTGATTTAGTGCCCCAAATTTCACGGGAACAAATCCCCCTCAATTGCATTCTCAAGGGAAACCCCAATTTAGTGCAAACTCACTCAGTGCGACAAAAATAATTCCTGTCTTTCATGAAAAATAGGCCAAAATCAGAAGGGCATATTTCAAGCAATACACACTTAGGTTTTTCTCAGAATCGCATGCCCCTGGTCAGGATAATAAAAAATCATATTTTTGAATTTAAGTGCGAAGAGTATCTCAAAAACTGGAATAGTCTCTTGAATAAAAAAAGGGAAGTCATCAAACCTGATCTTGCAATTGTGTTCTGTCATTGAAAAGCTGATACAAAACTGCAAGAAACAATAATGATAATAATTGGTCTAGGGGATTAGATACACATATATTCTTAGATCATAGTCTGTTCACTGACTACTATAAGAGATTGATTAACCTTCACTAGTCCTCTACCCTTGGCCACCTGCAAATATATCATTTACAATTTCACCTCGCTTAAATGCTTATTGTTAATATTTTCAGAATTACATAAAATTATTTAAGGAAATATCTCATAAGAAATTTGTGTTCGAAAAAGGAAGGAATATAGGAACAGCCAAATGCTTTCTGAATTTTTTTTTTAAAGATGTCCTTCCACGACAAAAAAAAAAATATCAGGAAATTTTGACTCATCCTTATAGGTGAACGAATAAAATGTTTCATCATGTATTGAAAATGCTTTAATTCAGAGATAAAAGGGCTGAAATGCTTGAAATGAAAATACTGACAGGAGTAATCAGTAATTATGGCACCCAGAGAATATTCTGGAAAAAATGTATCTTTACAAATGTGGGTTTCGCGTGACGCTACATGCTTACCACTGAGTGAAGGACTGAATTTTGGCCGCTTCTTTGATTTTTCAGAGCATATAATAATGATAATAATTGGTCTAGGGGATTAGATACACATATATTCTTAGATCATAGTCTGTTCACTGACTACTATAAGAGATTGATTAACCTTCACTAGTCCTCTACCCTAACTCTCCCCCATTTTTTGAAGAGGAGCAACAATAAGGGATTATGGGGAATTAAGGTGGTTTAAAAGAGTGGAGTTCCCAGGCGGGAAGCAACAGTTGGGTAACCCCATCAGTACAGAGATAACGTTGGCGGGGGTAAGGTTCAAGAATAATGTATGGGCCCAGACGTTTGGGTAAAAAACGGCGACCACGAGCATGGCGCATGGTGGATGGGCGCCGAGGACAATGCAGCACAGTCTGGCCAGGGGTGAAAATCCTGGGACGGTGACGAGCAGAGGCCCTTTGCCAGCTGGCTGTCTGCTGATGTCGATGGTGGAGCAGCTGATTGTGGGAGGCTGGCAATGGCCCATGTGTTTGAAAATGCTTGTCCAGAGGCAAATGAATTGGGGTTCCAAAAAAAGCAGCAGCGGGTTCCGTGGCAGTGGTGGAATGAGGGCGAGCATTGTAACCTTGGAGAGCAGCAGGCAGATAAGATGGCCAATTATGATTCTGTGCCCCAAGTTTGGCCAAAATTTCCTGAAGAGTCCGCACCAAACGTTCTAAGCAACCATTGCCCTCAAAATGTCGAGCACCAGTAAGGGTGTGTTGCACATTTGTGTGGAGTAAAAAATTTGCAAGGAGTCGAGAACGAAACTGGGGACCAGGGTCAGAGAGAAGAATTTCAAAAGGTCCAAGTTGATGAAAGACAGAATGAAGGAAACAAACAATGCCAGAAGCAGTAGCAGAGGTGGAAGGCTGGGCAATAGCAAATTTGGAAAAATGGTCCACAGCAAGGAAGATGTACTTGAGTTCTCCAGCCTGTGGCATAGGCACAACGTCAATGCACAAGATATGCCGTGGGTGTGTGGAATGGAGGGGTTGTAAGGCAGTGCCCACAGCAGTAGTAGGGGCATTGTACCGGATGCATGGCTTGCAGAAGCGCAACTGTTGAAAAACTGCTTGCCGCATCTGAGGCCAGAAAAAACGGTGACGGAGGGTGCAGAATACAGGTTTCCAGCCGGCATGACCCAGTTGGTGATGGCACTGATTAATAAGGCAGCTTTGCTGGTGGCGATTGAGGATGGTTTTGCGTGTGTTCTGGACAGCACAGAGCTGCAATGAAGAAGCAGAATGGTTGTGGTTTGGCGGGACTGGTAAGGCGGCAGACCCATCCAAGGAGGCTAGGGTGGTGGAAGAGCCAGCATTCTCCAAGGGTACTATGGCCCGACTGAGGGCATCAGCAGCGCAGTTGGCAGTTCCCTTGATGTGCCGTAGGGTGTAATTGTAGCTGGCAAGCTGGAGGAGGAAGTAGACCATGCGACGGGATGGCTCCTTGAGGCGTAGTTCATGCAACAATGCTTGATGGTCTGTAGCCACGGTGAAGGCACGTCCCTCAAGGTAGGGGCGAAATTTTTCGGTAACTGCCCAGCGAATGGCATAAAGCTCCCGCTCGGAATTGGAGTAGCGGGTTTGGGCAGGTTGCAGGGTTTTGCTGGCATACTCCAGCACATGAAGGTTGTTGGGGTCAGTACCCTGCAGCAACACTGCGCCAAGTGTAGTTTTGGAGGCGTCACAGTGTACCTCAGTATACATATTGGGGTCAAAACGGCGTAGCATGGTGCCTGCAGTGATGGCGGCTTTGACTTGTTGAAATGCCTTGGTAGCATTGGGAGTCCAATGCAGGGGCTGGTTGGCCAGACGTGCAGTACTGCGGAGGCAACGTTCCAGGACAGCAAAGTTGGGAATATACTGACGGACATAAGAAGCCAGACCAATGAAGCGCAACTCGGGTTTGGGCAGGTTGCAGGGTTTTGCTGGCATACTCCAGCACATGAAGATTGTTGGGGTCAGTACCCTGCAGCAACACTGCGCCAAGTGTAGTTTTGGAGGCATCACAGTGTACCTCAGTATACATATTGGGGTCAAAACGGCGTAGCATGGTGCCTGCAGTGATGGCGGCTTTGACTTGTTGAAATGCCTTGGTAGCATTGGGAGTCCAATGCAGGGGCTGGTTGGCCAGACGTGCAGTACTGCGGAGGCAACGTTCCAGGACAGCAAAGTTGGGAATATACTGACGGACATAAGAAGCCAGACCAATGAAGCGCAACAAAGCACGCAGGCTGGTCGGCTGTGGAAACTCATGGATGGCCTTGATGGTTTCAGGGGCAGGCTTACAAGAATCCTTGTCAACAATGAATCCAAGAAATTTGACCTGTTTGGCAAGGAAATGACTTTTATCAAGGCTGATGGAGGCCCCAGCCTGTGCCAACTTTGTAAGGACGGCCTCCAAGTTAGCCAGAAAGGTATCAAAAGTTGAGCCAAAGATGATTATATCATCAAGGTAGACCAGGCAGGCCTTCCAGACAAGGTCACCAAGGATCAAGTGCAGTGCACGTTGGAAAACACGGGGAGATCGCTTCATGCCAAAAGGTAGCACGCGGAACTGAAATTGGCCCATGGGGGTGCTGAAGGCTGTTTTTTGTTTCCCAGCAGCACTGAGGGGGATATGATGATATCCCATGCGCAGATCCACAGTGGCAAAAAATTCGTTGGTTGAACCCAAGGCATCCAAAAGTTGTTGGACATCAAAAACTGGGAACATGACATCCTCAGTGATGAGGTTGATGCGACGATAGTCACAGCACAGGCGGTATTTTTTGGAGGCTGTGGCAGTGGGAGAGGAGCCATGCTTTGGAACTAGAAAAGCTGGAGCGGAATATGGGGAAGATGCTGGTTCAATAATGTGACGGCGAAGGTACTCATCAAGAATTTCCTTGAATGGCAGGTGGAGGCCAACGGGCACACGGTATGGCTTAACCTGGACAGGAGCCATGGAAGTGAGGGGGATGTCCTCAACAAAATCGTGAAAGAGGCCAAATTTGCCAGACCACTCAAACATGTTGTCTTTGAGTTTGAGGAGCAGGTGACGGACAGCATCCTGCTGTTCCGGTGTACCAGCAGCAAAATGGATGCCATCACCCACCGCAAGAGACGGTGGTTCAGCAACAACTTGGACAGGTGGACATCCCTCAAAAATGGGGCGGCCTGCGTATTTGATGACAAGAGGGAGTTGTTGTAGAGCAGGTAGGCCCAGAATGATCATGGCATTTGGGGTTGCCATCACGGCAAAGGTGACAACCAGCTGATCGCCAAGCTCAGTCCGCAAGTTTGCTGTGATGGTCTCAGTGGTGGTGAAGGATGTTCCATTGGCAAGGTGACCAGTTTGTGTGCATTTCTTACGACAGGAACCTGCAGAAGCCCACCGCTGGGCAATGTGAGGTGGCACAGCGGACAAGGTAGCCTGTGTGTCCACATGAGCATGGTAGCATTGGTTGTCAGGGCCAGTAAGTGGAATGGGGTGAATGGATGTACCAAGGTTGGACCCCATTAATCCAACCCGGTTTTGTCGTTTCCCGGTTTGGACTTGAGAGGACAGTCACAGGCACTGTGACCGGTTTGGAAGCACTGGAAACATTGCAGGCTGGTTTTATCTGTGGGACGGCCACCTTTGGTTTGTTGATAGCATTGAGCATCAGAATGTCCACGGGAGCCATGGATCTTGCAATGAAGCTGGTTGCGTGGAGTTCGGCTAGGGTGGATGGTTGGTAGCCGAGGAGGGGTGACCATCAGGTTGTTAGCCAGCTGCAGAGTTTCATCCCAGGAGAGGGTGCCTCGGTCAAGGATGTCAGACTTGAGACGGGTGGCAACATGGCTGGGAATGATGTCGGTGAGGCGTCCAACGACCAGGGCTGTGAGGATGGTGTCATGTTGCTGGAGGTTTTCAGGAGGGATGGGGAGGTAGCCCAAGAGTAAGCGGCGGAGGTCATGAGCAGCATCCAGGATGGATGTGGTGGGAGTCATACGGTACTTGAAAAGTTTCTCGTAGTATTCAAAACGATTAGGTGCAAAGCGTAGCTGGACGTTTTGGAGCATGGTGTTAAGAGTGGTTGTACCTGCATTGAGTTGTGTGGAAACGAAACGTGCAACTGGTGGTTGAGCTGCATTCATGAGAAGATTGATTGCATCCATGTCTGTAGGTTGGCACAGCAGGAAATGGGCTTTGGCACGTTCCAAAAAGTCCTCAATAAGTTCCTCCGAGGGTTGTTTTGCAAGACGAAGTTCAACCCTGGCCATGCTGTGCTGGGGCTGTCGTTGACGTTCACGTAATTGTCCTCAGTCTGGTCCATGGACCCGGTCATCCACCTCAAAGACACGTTCTCAGTACAGTCGTCATATCGCCTACACGACCGGTAGATTTTTTTCCAACTACGCCAGAGCTTCATAAAGGGCCCAGACTGAGGCCAGTGTTGTATGTGGCAGGATTGTAGGTGCATCTGGGTCAGTCATGTCAAAGGCGCAAAGACGGGCAATGAGGTCCTGTTTTCGGCCAGTGGGTGTGATGTTGTAGCGACGAGCAATGTTTTGAAGTATGTCGAGTGTGAGCAGTTTGTAGCTCATGTAACAGTGAGAGGGATAACAGTCCAATTCGGACGAGCCCCCAATAATGATAATAATTGGTCTAGGGGATTAGATACACATATATTCTTAGATCATAGTCTGTTCACTGACTACTACAAGAGATTGATTAACCTTCACTAGTCCTCTACCCTAACTCAAAACATCATTAAGACATAAATGATGAAAAGGTAAAATAAATGATGAAAAGTGATGAAATGATGAAATGATATTTGGAAAAGAAAATGAGTCGAAAAAGAGAGAGAAAAGGTTGAATCGTCCGTTAGCCATTAAATTCATCAACTGCATTAATAATTATAAAATCAACCGGAGACATAAAGGGATGTTTCGTATCCATTTCCGTTGTTTTTATTGCGGTAAATCGATGGATTTTGATGGAAATCGAAGGAAAATTGAATCAACACGAAATTATCAGTGAGCTAACAAAATTTCATAAACGCGAAAGTATAAAATCTTTCATGAGAATCAAGAATTATTTAGACAAAGCTTTCTTTTTCATGGAAAAAGTTTTATATTTTGAAAATCGAGCCCCCAATAATGATAATAATTGGTCTAGGGGATTAGATACACATATATTCGTAGATCATAGTCTGTTCACTGACTACTATAAGAGATTGATTAACCTTCACTAGTCCTCTACCCTAACTATATCATCACTTCCATGATCTGAGAAATCGATTTGCTGCATAGATTTCAATTTCCTACTACTCTAATTTCAAATGATGAATTGGAAAAATCTCTGACAAAACTCATAGACGCAGAAAGCAAACCTTCGTCAACTCAATTTCAAACTCAAGAGTTAATGACAATATTAAGATCGCATCCCTTGTCTTTAGGAACAGCCGAAAATTGTGACGAAAAGGGTATTTTAGAACAAAAGTGCTTCTTTAGAATCACCATTATTGTACCCATTTTGAGAGCCAGTGGTTGTTATGAACTGTCAAGGGTGCCTAATGTGCCAATTGCAGAGGACACGTACATGGGTACGCCAAAATGGATGAAGGTGAATATTTCGCAACCCTACCTATTGTCTCAAAAGTCTAAGTTTTTTGCATTAAATTCAGAAGAGATGCCAATTTGCTTACCACAAACTGGCCATGCAGAGTGTAGAATTTGTCGTTTCCGTCAACCTCCTATTTGCCCAGCTGATCCGTGTTTACAAGCTATCCAAGGTGGTGATTTAGAATCTACAATTAAAGCTAAATGCCCACTTGTAGCAACCAGTATCCCTGACAATTTTGTGGTTCAATTAGACAGAGACAACTTTGCTTTTATTGACAACAACAAAGGTAGAATTACACAATATTGTGCAGGGTCAGAAGAAAAGCAGACCACTGCAACTGAAAATTCATACGAAATGCCCTATTCAGGCATCATTCAATTTAAGGAAAATTGTCACTATACAATTGTCAATGGGCCTTTTAAAGATCATACGCCCAAGTTGGAAAATATTGAAATTAATGCGGTCAATGAGATTCCCGCTGTTATTCCAACTATAAAAACATCATTGAAGGCATTAGCGCTTTACAAGTTCATTTTCGAGACAATGGGTACATTTATCTTATTATATTAATCATATTATTAACCCTTATCTTGGCGTTTATCCTGTATTTTTGTATTGCCAAGGTGAGGTATGTAATTAAATGAAGAAGGCGCTTAGAGGCAATTGATATGCATGATGTGGGTGCTACGATCGAACTTGTTCCTACTAATACACCTGTTTGCGTTGCCCCCAAGCCAAGTACAGTTGAACCCCGTTAAACCGCCCCCCGATTAACCGCCACCCTCGCTTCCCGCCACTTTTTTGTGGTGAACAAATCTTCCCAAGCTTGAAGGGATGGGATAACCCCGTTTAACCGCCATCCGCCAACCGCCAAAGTTTTCTGCCAAACAAAAAGGATTTTGGCACTGTTTTTTACCCCCATAAACCGCCAATTTCTTTTCATCCTCTCTTCAAGGCTTTATTTTTCTGGGTAATATTTCTCAAGATTCAATTTCCTATTAAGTCCTTTTATTAATGTCTCTTGCACTCATTTTGTCCAGACTTTACAAATTTATCCACCTGGTATCCATCCCCACACATTCTCCAGGTCCCAAATTTCTTCATTCTGTGCTTCTTGGGGGACATCCACCTCCCAAGCAATATTCCTTAAACTGCCATAAATTTTTTTTTAATTGTTTCAGGATGATGAGTAGTTCTTCAAAGTTGGTTATTTCAGGGTGGGTTAATTTAGGTCATTTTAGGGTAATTTAGAATGGATTCAATAAATGTGTGCTTCTTTTTTTAAATTTCTTTTGACTGAAACCTCAACATGAGTCTTTCCTGAAATTTGTTTAGATGACCTGAAGGAACCAAGCATGAAAAAATAACCAAATGAAGAGGAGGCTTGTAGAAACATGCAAACCACAAGACATTCAGGAATAGAAATTCAAAACAAATTTGAAAATACAGTAATGAAATTATAAATTTTTTAATTCAAGTAAAATTTTGTCTGATATGTTTGTATGTGATGGCTTTATTCTTGTGAATTTTGCTAGTGAGACAAAACAGAATAATTATGTAATCCAGCTGCATACACCAAAAATCATTCCTAAGTTTGAAAAATATCCTCCTGAAAGCTGAAAGTCATGATTGAAACTATTTGTACCATTTAAAGATGCAAAGAATGAGAGATTTATGTTGCCACAAAACAAAGAATGAAGAGTCATCTTCACCAAAAGCAGGATGGGGAGGGATAGAGGTTGAAACGTTTTTTTTTTATTTTTTAAAAACACTTCCCTCGTTAAACCGCCAACCCCGTTAAACCGCCAAAACTCTGCTGCACAAACGTTGGCGGTTTAACGGGGTTTGACTGTACTTATCCTAGGCTGAAAATGAATACAACTACTGGTGTGTTGTCATTGTCCGCTTGAAAAAGAAACAATGAAAATAAACCAGTTACAAGCAACAGCCTCTCTTATTTGCCGTTTCCTAGCTTGTACAAAAGCCTAAATAAGCTCGCGAATGCATTCAACCGCCACTAACCGAAACATAGTCGGAATCAAAGCTTTCGTTTAATATTGCGCCAAATGCTTCAACAAAATCAAAAACCGGGTCCAAAATCGTGTTTTCAATGGACGATGGCAATGACCTCTCCAGCTCTGCCCTCGTTTTGAACACCAGATGGCGCAGAATTGATCTTGTCCTCCGGGTCCTCCAGGCTAAAAGAGCCCGGCGCAACCAGGGCTAAAAAAGATACAAAAATAGCACGAAACGCCCAAGCAAAACTAAAAGCCGCATGCTTACTAACCCAGTTTAAAAGTGGAAACCCTGGGAGATCGAGCTCTAATTGATGCAAAATTTTGTTGAAATTGTGGGAAACTCTCCCCATAAAAGTCATCAAAGTTGTCATTTATTATTCTCAATTTTCCTCTGAAGAGCTCAATTTCTTCCGGTTTCTTATTCATCTTATCCAAAATTGAAATTGTGGGAAACTCTCCCCATAAACGTCATCAAAGTTTTCATTTATTATTGTCAATTTTACTTTGAAGAGCTCAATTTCTTCCGGTTTCTTATTAGTATTTTTCTTTTTGGCCTTACAGCACTGTTAGTTACAGAAAGAAGGAACAAGGGTACCATTTAGTAGAAATCTTATTGGGAAAAAGAACAGCCAACGTACCTTCTTCCTAAGGCAGTACAACCCTAAGGCACTAAGGAGTCCCAAAGCAGTCATTCCCAAACCACTAAAGGTAGCAGAAACCCAATCCAAAATTACAGCGTTAGAAACTTCCGCCGTAACCTTGGCCGTACCATTCCCAAAAGTCACGGAAACATTAGTTGGATTCGTGGGGGTTTCAGATACCGTGGTTAAAGCGGTTAGAATGGGGGAATAACCCACCGTCACCGCATTTGGTTTTTCCAAAGTCTTCTCGACTTCAGGCACCACAGGAATTGAAAACGTTGTTTGTCTTATGGTCAGCTCTGGAAAATAGGTTTCATCTTAATTCTTTCCGAGCAATAGATTAATTTACATTTAATTCACCTGTGGTGGAAACCTCAACTTTCAAACCCGTCAATGTTCCTGAAACAGACATGGTGTCCGTCAGAAGAGTTGAAGTGCGGGTCCAGAAAACCTCTGCTGGGTTCTTATCCGCAACACTGCCGCACAATTCCCAGGGAGAGACAACCCTGCAAATTGCTTCCGTCACCTTACCGATGCAGCGGGTCTGAGCATAGAGCTTAACACTCTGAGAAAAATCCAAAAAACATTACTTCCACTGGCCAACCAGCGACATCTATCAACAACATACCGAAAGACCATAAAACCGCACGCAGTTGAGATCCAAAACACACCCTAAAAAGTCCAATGCGAAACCAAAAGCCTCCGAGTCCGAAATGTCCTCATCACAGACGTTTGAGCAGACAAAGGCGCCATCTTGGATGCCACACCTGCCCAAAACCGGATGACTCACACTCAGGAGACACCAACACAGCAACCCGAACTGGAAAATAGTGAATTTTTACGTTTACTGCAAAATTGGAAATTTGTCTAAGGGACTTGCCTTATTAAACAACATGGCGAGATTTTTCGACGGCTCTTCCGCGATTTTTTCGCACAAATCTTTTCTTTTATGCCTACAAACAAAGAAACGAGCGTTAAAAGTTGGGGGAAGAACTTATTTTTGTTGATTTTTACGAACAAAAACCGCGAATTTCCAATATTGCTGATAGCGTCGCGTGCGTAGCGTCTCGTGAAATTAGCGCTTCAAAACCCGAAAAACCGCAAAGGAATGCTAAAAAAGGGCTTAAACACATTTACTAAACACTCAAACTAAAAGAGACGAAGAATAGTGCGGAGAAACAAGAGAACAAAAAACTGATCAATCAGATCACAGATCAATCACCTACCAGAGTGCAGACCTAACTGAGGAGGTTGAGATCTTGAAAGTCAACCTCACACTGACATCTCACAGCAGTGTTGTCATCTTGTGCTGGCATACCAGCAGCAGGGGTCTAGATATGCATGTTTCATGCATTTCCTCATGTTTCCCGACAGGAAACGTGCCACACAGACTAATTGACTCTCGATGAACTTGAACGCGGGAGCTTTGGTTTTTCTTTTTGTGCAGGGTGATTTGTGATCCAGAATTTGAATTTTATGAGCAGCATACGCTGACTCTTTCTCTCTTGTTATTTCCCGTGCGCCGCTTCCTCTCTTATTCCATTTTTCTTCTTTCTGAAGCCCGAGCTTAGAAATGCTGGAATAGGGCGCATGCATAAAATGCACATGCCCGTCACGCGCGCCTGCCTCGAGGCCAGCTAGCTGACCAGCCTGCTGTCCTCTCGCGAATATGCGTGTGTGTGTACTATTGTTTTTGGGGTCAGCCAGCAAGTTGCATAACCTGCTGGCTGCCCACCTTTAAATCTGATGTGCTGCATTCTATTCGTCAGCATTCGTGTCCTGGCTTACTCGCGGACTGTTTGAGCACCGAAATACATTTATTGCTTGCCTCTGAGTGGAGATCCTGGTATCTACTTATTTAACTACTAAAAATCCTTTTGGCCCGCAAAGCACGCGGAAGACAACAAATAGAAAACCAGGATAGAATTTGTTATCCCAAGTTTCGAGGTTGGTAATAAACTTGTGGTAATAAACTTGCTGTTAGACGTAAGAGTAAGAATTTATTTAAGACTCACCGATTCTTGTATTTCTCAGGAAATAGGATAACAATAGGAACGCCCATGATTAATTATGGAAAATGCTAGAGCTTCAAGTCTTTAGAACGTGGTAAATGTAACATGTAGTAATGGCTGTTGGGGCATCGTCGTTTTTTTTTTTTTAGAGAAACGTTAAAACTTGGGTCTATCTCCATATGATTCCAGCAACTATCTTTTTTCAGACAGACATCACTTCAGGTAGTTCGGACACTTCGGAGTGATTAAAATGAGGCCGCTTCTATTTTTACCTAAAAGTTAGTTTCGGCTTGGTGAACAAAATATATTTTATTTTTACTACAGAAGAAGACCGTTCTCCGATTTTAACAACAATAATTCCCAATTTTCCTTGGACTGCGGACGAAGGCATCTCAGATTCGCATGTATGAAATGACAGTTAATGAGATGCTCCAAAAACGTTCATGGGAAATCTGGTTATCTCTGATGGCTATAAAGAAAAAAATTCCTGCACGAAACATGGTTTCCATTCCTAACGCCCAATTATTTGCTGGGTGCTCCGGAGAAAATTTGCTCTCATCTTTCAAAGCGAGTTCACATATAACATTCATCCGTAGCGCTAATTCCGGTCTTACATTAGACAATCGAAAGAATTCCGCCTTCTCTCTAGCAACGCGGGATCACCAGTCACATGAAAGCACGAACCCGGGATCGCAAGCGTCCGTTGATAGGATCAGAGCCCGAAAAAAAAGGAAAAAAAATCGCACGACGGGCACTGACAACTAATATCTTTTGAAGACCAAGAAGCTAATTTGTCAGTCCTCCCTTACAACACAGGAATCTTCTCTTTTTTGCTCTACACATCATTTTCCTTCCTGGAGAACATGCTCTGAAAAGGATCACCGGATAACCTCGACGCGAAGTACTAGCCTAACATTTTTGCCTTCATTCTTGCAACGATTTCGGCTCAACTACCGGCTCGCCCGTATAACTTTCAGCAATTTTAATTCTGCACCAAGAGTTCATTGAATCAAAGCGCAAAATGCATCTGCTCATGACACGGAACGCGCCAAGACGAAGCAGAACAAGCAGATCATACATCCGATGATACCAGGATTTGTGGCACGGGCAAAAAATCGCCTACGCAGATTCTTTCAACCAGTTTCTCACCGAAATAAAAAATCGCGATTGGGAGTCTGTAGCTACGAGCGTCACGACACGCGAGCAATCCGCATTTTTCCGCATCCCTTGCCTCAATGCAAATACCATTCCAGCATCGATGATCCGGAAACCAATTATGTTCAGAATACCCGAAACTGATAAATCTAGTAGTCTATTATCGATGTCGCAAATGTGGCCACAAAGGAAAAACCGTTCAACTATGCAAATCTAAACAAAGGTACAAACACTTCCGAATGTTGAACGTACGTATATCGGATTGCGCTCGAGGAACACAAATTGGCAAGGGATACGCAGAAAAATTATACAGCCCCGCATGACGCTGAAATGGGGTATACAGTTCTTGATCAGATTGAAAAAAAAAAAAAACGAAAAACACAAAACACGCGAACAGATTATTGGCAAAACACCTGCTCAACGTAGTCAATTGAATCCAACAATAAAATCCACTAGGAACACATAAGCTTCCCCTCCCACCCACGTTCCCAACCTCCTGAAATTCAAAGCGACTAACTTAAATAAATAAAAGCCATCATACGCCAGTACAGTAAATTGAAATACAAAAGCAATTCAACACAACCAGGGAACATTCGCAGAAGGCCATGTACAAGGATGAGCTTATTTATAAATTCTCACCGGAATGGGTGGCAGTACTTGTCTTATGACATGATCCTCAACGATATTCGGGGGAGAGAGCGGGTTCGGGGCAATCAAAACTTTCCATGCCATGAAGTAAGAAAACAGATGATTATCACAATCAAATCCGCAAAATATATTCACAAATTCCCCACCCAAGCACGATTCGCACGACCGGAGCAAGGAACTTATACCTCATCTGTACGGAATTCCCGATCTTCTCAGCAAGCCGCGAAGTACTAAAAAATCCCGCTGTTCAGAATCAAGCGCGTCCGCAGATTACAAAATAATCCAGGGATATGGTAGGCTAGATCAGCCCTCGAGGACGTAAAGGGAACATATTGCGCACCCTCAACTTCATTAAGAGCTTTCGGCAACATGCGGAAGAAACTTCGCAGCGCCACTTCAAAAACCGCGAACGCATAGCAAAAACAAAAATATTCCCGTATCTGAATCGACCTTCAATGCTCGCTCTAAAAAATCCGAACCCACAATCTTCCAACTCACATATAACCGATAGAGCTGACGAACATAATACAGTCAATATCTCTCCTGAACACAACAATTACGCAGACCACTTTCCTCATAAAAAATAACCAGTTGGTCCACAACGTTCCTACTCCGGGTCTAACGGACACTTCAATGAATTTCGCGAAGGGAGTACATATTCGATTGCATCGACTCCTGCGAATAGCACGGAAAACGCCCAAGATACGAACATTCTCCTCCCGGAGAGTTCGCGGACGAACAGACGACAGTTAAGTATGAAATTCGTTAAGCGGTAGAGGGATTCGCGATGCCTCGTTCTTGTGACCTTCCACGTTAAAAGCCCTGGACACACATCGTTCCGCACATCACAGGATTTCTCGGGATAGAAAACGCGTCAGGGGACGGGGATGGCGTTTCGTGGTACTGGTGACGTCAGAAACTCGCTCGATGAATTGTCCATCGGACAATTCATCGAGTTGCTGCAGTGCCCCAAGAAGAGCTACGTGGGAGCGGTTGAGAACCACGTTTGAACCCTTACTCCATTCCAGAAAAAAAGCGTCTAACTCAGCTCACTGCGATACAACGCGCGAACTATGATGCGAACATATACTCATGACTTTCTCCCCCCCTCGGTCTTTCGGAGCAGGACAGCGGGTGCTCCAATCGTTGACTGCAACGCCGGAGTGCGAGCCCGCAGACGCTGGTGTCCACTCCATGGACGAGAAAGACGGCGACGGTACCAGCTCCACACTGGAACCACCACGCCCACTGCTCGTAGAACCGGGCGTGGAGTGGGGAGGTGGCGGCGGGACGCCGCAGAGTCCTTCCCGGTTAGGCACGACCGGCAGCCGGGGCATCACAACCAAATTCAGTGATCCGTCCTGCGCCGCGTCACGAGAATCCAGCACAGTAATCCCGGAATCAGCGGGCCAGCTCGTCACCTCGCCGGTTGAGCAACTGGATTCCTCACGGAGCAGAGTCTCGGCATGTCCGTGGGCATATGAGTAGCCGTGCGCATGCGGCACGTGATGCAAGTGGGAGTGAGTATGCGGCAGCGGCGCAACGAGAGGATGTGGGTGCTGGTGGGAATGTGGCATCGGGTTACTGACCGGATGTGAGTGCGCGTGCGGATGCGAGGACGTCAGAGTGCCTAAGGCGAGCTGGTGGGCGTGAGAATGCAGATGGGAATGAAGTCCAGGTCCTACATTCCGGTTCACGCCGGAGGCATCACAGTCCATCGCAGAAGACCCTAGAGCGCCGGAGCCGTGATGCTGATGACTCCTTCCCGATCCTCCGCTGCTTCCAACACTACTTCTGCCGCCTGTAAGCACAAACCGTGTCACTTCTACGGCTGCGACGCTCGCGTACGTGACCATCACAAAATCATTGTAAAAGAAATCGTATACTCGCCGACTTGAAACTTGAATACACTGGTGACCCATAGACACCCAACAATGATCGGTTCGCTGTTTGTAACGGGGTTTCCCAGGCATAAGTATGGAAAAAAGAGGCACTCAGAACAAAAACATGAAGAGAATCAAATAATTCCTACACTTAGAACCCATCTCAATTTAATAATTAGAAAGAGAAAAGAAAACGCAGAAAATAACGTAGAACGATCCAGGACAGTTGTGCTTATTTCTCTAGTACCTCCGGATGATTGAAATTCGAATTAATACATTTGCCCAGAACTTGACGCGGGGCAACGCTGAAGGACTGAGCAGAACTGGACTATGAGTCATCCTTTGAGGGAAAGGTGGGTTTTCGATCGATATATGAGGCACCACAGCAATCACAAAATCAGCTTCCGGCAACAATTAAATTAAAGTATTTTCGTCCGAACAGTCATGTCTCTCAAAGTCCTTGTCGATTACGTGGAAGACTTCATAGAGATTCTCGACCACCCTCGTGTTCGTATGCCACAGGGGCGTCGACCTGTCCGCCGACGATCTAATCAAGTAAGGTCGTCCTTGATTTACTGAAAAAATATTACGAATACGCGGTTTGTCCATGCACAGCTTATGCGTTATTTTTCTAAAAAAATAAACTATCTGTTTTCGAAGGAAGAGAATCCAAGTACCGGTCATTATTTTTGTAAAGGTTTCGAAGAGTTTCCAGGATCCAGTAGTACGAGAGTGACGAAGCAACCTCACGAAGGAATTTTCAACACCATGCAAACCACACGTGCCGAAAAAACTAGCATGACTTCGTACATACCTACGTAGGAATTGTCAAACAAATCTCATCAAGTAACCTAAAACCAGCCTTCACCGTGTTGCAGTCGGAATTTTTCTTGTTTGAATACTGTACTGCTATCTGCACAAAACATAGTATTGGAACATTTTTGCGGATGAAGAGAGAAGAGATTTTACACAAAAACCGAAATAAATCATTCAGTTTTTAGCATGAATCCATCAATAATCCACCATATCAAGAAACATGAAAAGAGTATGCAAAATTTTGTTCAGGGTCATGAGAATTCATATTGGTCGCACTCAACAAATCCCTGCTCTACGGTATATCTGAGATGTTTCAGTTCAAGTGGCACGCAAGCTGAAGTGAACTTCAGATGAAAATTTGCTTGCGTGATGAAGATTAATGCTCTCATATTATGCGATGCTGCGGCAATCATGCTGTGGACGAGCATATGTATGTAAAGTAAAATGATTTAGCGAGGAAGGACACTTCAACCACCAAGACCGGAAAACTATGAATTCATTCCACGTGCAGAACATTTTTTATAGTTCTACTCAGCACAATAGAAATCTTAGAAATAAAATGAATACTCGGATCGCATTCTTTTGAATTTAAGAAGGCACCAGAGTGTCAGTGTTCGTCTTAAGAATGGACGTTCGCACCAAATTTAACCCTACTTCCGCCGAATTACCATATCCCATCAATGCAGTTAATCAGAGAAACACTGGAAACCTTCAAAAATCCAACTATACATCCGCTGGAAAATTGAAAATCAAGAAGAACGAGGATTGTCGACAGTCAAAGGAATGAGAAAAGAGAGCGACGCCGAGAAAGCAATAACGAGCAACCGATCATATTTCCGAATTTCCCGGAAAGTAGAACACATGGGCAAAAAAATAAATAAAAAATGCACCCACCCAATCGCACTACTTCTTCACTCAAAACGAACGGGAAAAAAGGCAAGAGAAACAGCACGAATTCGAACTTATACAAAAAATCCGCAACCACGTTCATAACCATTCCAACGACCGCATTCACCATCATTCTATATAAAACTCACTACTCCTCTAAGCGAATGGCACTAAACCATCGCAAAAATTCGTTCGACACTGGAAAAGAAAAAAGGAAACTTCTCCACCATCGGAACAGAGAACAATGCATACTTTTTCATGCACAAGCTCCGCTCATTTGAAGATCCCCAAAAATAGTAAGAGGCACTTGTCGTATTCCTCCCCACGGTTCCGACTTAAAGGGCTCGCAACTTATACTCTAAAACTTCTCAATTCGGAAGTACACGAAGTGTTATGTCTTGTATTTCAACAAAAAACTGATTGATTAAAAAGCATAGCTGACCACGTTCACTTCACATGAAGCGTTATCTGTACGACAGAAGTCCGTCAACATGGAAAACTAACTAGCTTCAATTGCTACACACCAGGTGATGACAGGAATGGAACCTTACATTTGATCAAATCGTGTTTCGGCGGTAATGCTGAAAATATGGTATTCATAACTCATCACCTATGCGCACACCAAAATACTCCCAACTTGTACCCAGGGACGCTCGTTCAATTAATGCTTACGACATTTCAATTGAATGATTCGAAGCATTGCATTCACGCGAAAGGAATTACGTCTTACTCGTACTTCTGCAAGATTCATCAGACTACATAAATTTGAAATACACATCAAATTTTCATTGAACAAGATCAGCCTCAAGTCTCCGGAGTAAAAATTTTTGATTGAGAATATAGAGCAAAGCGAGATCTCAAAAAGGATCTCATGCCCAAGTGATTCCAAAATAAGTGTTTGTCGGCTGAACACCTCTAAAATACTCGCCAACAATTTTTGGGAAAGTTTCAAAAGAGACGAAGTCCGCAGACTCACATCACATCAAGGAAATTAAAATCAATCGGCAACATCACTCCTTCGCTCCTGGAATCCTCAGATATCTTGAAACCTCGTCAATTGAATAAAATAGAATGGTCTAGTATTTTAAAGGTATAGGATGATTTCAACTGACGCGGCTCACTACCAAGTCAGGGAATCGCCAAATGAAGCGCGTTCATTCGCAAGAAAACCTTAGGTAAATTTTCTGTTGATTGACCTTCCAGCAAAAGCAAAATGCGAGATGTTTTCATTATACTTCGGATGTGCGCGCTGTTCGCTCATGAATTCTCTGACGGGTTGGAACGAATTCCGACTCCGGTAACTTTGCGGTTTCAGAGGCATTCAGGGATATTTCTCCCACTAAGACGCATCAACGGTATCCTCCAACAGTACATCATTAGAAAGAAAGTCTTCAGTATCATCAGATCTTTTTTTTTTTTTTTTTTTGTAAGAACTGCAATCGAGCGAGCCCTACTCGTCGGAATCCATCTCAGCCCTCAACACGGAGTTTAAAGAATTCGTGGAAACGGAGTACGACCGGCTCGCAGAATTCCATGAAAAATTAACGGCGGACAAGGCCTGAAGACGCGGAACTTTGGCGTAATCGTAGACTTCGGACAAAATCATGTTAGCTGCTGTACCTGGTACAGTCGGCAACGCCGACGAACCAATCATACTCGTGACGCCGGCGGCAGACACTTGTGCGACTGCGTTCGACAGCTGCTCCATGTGGCTTCCCGAAGTCGAAGCCACGTGGCTCGTTCCGCCTCCAGAGCCCTGCGCAGAACCCACGTTTGTGTTCGTGCTTTCGTCCGTAGTCCGCTTGAAGAAGTTGTGCTGCAACGCGTAGTACGGCGTGACTCGCAGTTTCGGATCATATTCCAGCATTCGAAGGATGAGGTCCTTGAATTTCAAGTAGTCCGGCACACCATGTCCTGGTTCACCGAGTCGTCGTTCCCCTGGACCACCACTTTCTACTCCAAGAACGTCATGCAGTCGACGAGTACCTGGCGGCTTATACTTCTTAGTCGCGCCGGATCCGAGGGATGACGAGGATGCTGAAGAGCAGCACACCGCCGTGCCGCCTTCCTTTTGCGAGACTCGTTTCAGCACATACGTACCATCCGGCAAGCGCACGAAATATTTGCGGGTCTTCTGGGCTTGGTCCAGCAAATGTTTCGGCGGCATACCGAGCACCTCGACAATCTTGTTCATTTGATCAACCTAAAAAAATCATCAATGTTAGTCTTTTCACACAATTACTGCAAACAAAGACAATAACGCGCGTCTCAGATATTCCTTCACGACTAAGCGAGAGAACCAGATTTCTCTGCCAGAAGAAAGAACCCAAGTTAAAAACCTGACCCGACGCTCAAGTCAGACGCAGAAGCGAGACGGAAAATCCAGACGGTCTCAAAACAGAACGAGGACAAGGAAAAAAGGGGCTTGGAAGCTAGTCCCAGCAACAGATTTGTAGACGCGAAAATTTCTAAAGCTTCTAGGAAATTATACATTCTTCGCGATGTCTCAATACTCTCAAACCCATTTGGCCCGAGATAATATGATCGCTTTCTTCAGGCGTTACGGGAAATCATGGGGGATTCTATTTTAGAAACTGGCATCACTTTTCATGAAGGGTTTATCAACCTGGCGTACCACTCGCACAAACATTCACACGCCCTTCGAAATGCTGATACAAGCAATTCTTTCGATTCCAAGAATCAAATTTTTTTTTATCCCTGACGAGATGGCCGGTTACGGACATCGTTTTTCTCTTACAGTACTGTACTTGAAACGTCAGGGAGTCGAAATACTATGTAGTGATAGGCAAATAAGCTGCATATCTCGACAATTCATAATTCAACGCATCGCCGCATTTTTGTGCTTTCCCATCAAGACCGCACGAGCGTAAGAAAATTCAAGAAAATTCAGCAGAGGGAGGATTCTTCGAATGATGAACGCGTGCATGACTCACACTAGTCTTTTCCAATATCCACAAATGATTCAACTTCCCCTGACGAATTCAAGAAACACGCTCGCCAGACAAACATGCAGAGAGCAGTAGATGAATGTAATGGGAGCATTTCTCGCGGAGAAATTACAGCAAAAACTAACTTGCAAAACGTGACATAAGATCTGAAATTTACCGTATTACAAATCCGGGAATACGTGTACTTCCGGAAAACTGAAATCTTGAAAGCGGCATATTATGTACCTCGAAAAAAAAAATTCAAAATGTAGGTGCAGTACTGTGCGTATATCAAATAATACCACGAAATGCCTGAAGAAACAAAATCGAACCAATGCCCCTTATGAGGGCAAGGTTTCGCTGTTCGTCATATCGGGGTTACATGGTACACTTCAGATGAGGTTAGTAGTACTGACTGCCCTTGAACAGGTGGGCGCCTGATGAACTTGTACTCGACCGGAAGTAGTACCATGCGACATCCCCCCCCCCCTCCCCCCAGACGGGAAGCACGTGAAGATTTTGCAGACGAGGATGATTCACAAGCTAGAAGCGCGTACAGACGAAGGCATCCGAGTTGAATTTTAAAAAAAGGAACAAGAAGTATGCAGCAGCCAGGCACAGGATTTGCGAACGAGATAATGAAAGCGGAAAAAAAGCTAGCTTTCGAACACCCTTCCGTCGAGACGGATTCCAATCCCTTGGATGCCCGCCAAAAACGACTCAAGAGAATAACGCAGAGAATAAAGAAGCGCGACAGCAGATCCAACCCGGCTGGCACACACCGACAAGCGCTCGATTCGTCATCAGAGACCGAACAAGACAGAAAAAACTGACCTCATTAGCACCAGAAAACAGTGGTTCTCCAGTATGCATCTCTACAAGGATGCAACCAAGGCTCCACATATCGATCGCCAGATCGTACGGTAATCCCAACAGTACTTCAGGACTTCGGTAGAAGCGCGACTGGATATACTGGTAAATCTGCACGACGGAAACATGTCAGCTCTTGTGTAATGCTAGCTTCGGATTCAAGTCACAAACCTTTTGTCCTAGCTGACATGAAGAACCGAAATCCACAATTTTAATGGCGGAGCGTTTCGGATTACAAAGTAGGATGTTTTCTGGCTTCAAATCGCAATGGATAATCGAAAGTTCAGGAGACGAAAGAAAAAGCAACGCAGTACACAGCTGCTGGGCGAACTTCCGGGTCAAATTCAGCGATACTCCACGGAAGTTGGTGTTACGAAGCAAATCGTACAAATTGTACGAAAGAAGTTCGAACACCAGGCATAGGTGGTTTCGCCACATAAAATTGCTTTTTAGACGAACTGAAAAAAACGGAACCATTATTTCAACACGAATTTTCATCAATAAATTGAAAAAGCTATGACCATCAATGGGACGAAGACATAAAGTAAAACCTAGGTACACACCAATATAGTACTTGTTGTCCAAGTCCGCCTTGTTCATCATCTCCAAAAGCCTGACTTCAATTTGCGCCTGATTAAGAAACGGCTTTTTGTTCTTGATAATTTTGATCGCCACATGAACTTGCTCCTTGAGGTCAAACGCTTTGACAACCTAAAGAAAGTGGAAATGGATGCACACACCAAAAAAATCATCTTATTCCAATCAATTTCGAAAAGTTAGTCGACCTCAAAATTAACCGTAGAAAAAATCAAAGAATTCCACTTGTTTTCCAGAGATATCTTTACGCTGCGATATTCCACATTCAAACAGCAGAAATTCCGCGACGGAGAGTTATTCCTGCGCAAAGTCTAGGTCGAATACGTCAGAAAAGCGAAAACAAGCGCAAAAAAGTGTTTCTAATCCTTCAAGGAATTCTTCTTCTGAAATTTCCTCGACAAACCATGATTCCTCACTCAAAAAAATTTGTTTCGTTAGAGAATACATTATTATACATGAAATGTTTACGATAATCGACAGCACTAGGAACAAAACGCATTACAGTAATGTCAGGATGAGCGAAGTTTACGGTACGCCGAAGATAATCGAAACTACTACATCGTCAACAATGTAATAATATTCAATATTTAAAGGAGCATTTTACAATTTACTTTCCGGGGTCTCATATAAAAATTCCAAAATAGTAAAACTATTAGTTGGATGAAGCCTCACCTGCCCAAATGACCCTTTACCAATTAAAGAGTCAATCTCATAGCGATCGAGAAACTTCTCGTTAGCCTTGATGATATAATCGTGGTTCTCATCGTCAAAACCGTCATTATAGATCTTCTTTTCCTTCTTCAAATGGGATCCATCTGGAGTGCTCGTAGTCGTCGTCGTAGCACTAGCCATCGCCGACAGTCCGTTCATCGTGGTTTCGGCAGCATTATTTGAACTACTGCTGCTGCTATCCACGGGGACAGCTGAATCTACACCTTGATGACCTCTTTGAGCCCTTCGTCGGCGCTTTGCGTAATACACCTAGGGAAGATTTTCTTACATCAGCGAGGAATTGCACGTCGGATAACAGCACGAAGCTTCGGATAGCGCAACGTTGGAGTGCAACAAATGTAACCGATGAGTGATGATCGTCAGAAAAACCGCCCGTAGTTGGAAAAAAAATTACAGAGCTTCGAACTATAAAAACATTCAACATACAAGTATTTTTTTACAGTTTCGAACGTCACCATTTGACTCGTCGGATTGTTGGATATGAATATCGTAATTAACGAAAATAGTTTTTAAAGTTCCCGCGGGGGGAAGACGGAAGAAAATTGTGCACGAGTTTGTCCCATAACTTGATTGAGTTCCAGCTAGAAAAATCAAATACATCGTTAAGCTTCGATCCTACGTACACAGCGGTCATTAATCGAACGGAAAACGTTCCTTGCAATTTCAAAACAATCGTAGATCAACGAGCTCGTACTTTCAATCCCAACACGTCGCGGGGACCAACTGATGAATCCATCTATGACCGTCGCGGGAACGTACAGCGCGCAGTAAGAATGATTCATGAAATTCAACTCAAATTGCAAATATCTGGATATGAGTGCGTATGACAGCACGTTCATTTTTCCAAAAGACACGTCGACAGTTGAAAAGAAATGAATGACCTGTTCGAAATATTCCAACGAGTACAACTACTGAACCGCATGCTGTTTGAATCACGCCATCCATTCAAGAAGCAACGACTTGACTTTAGATTAACCGAACAAGCAACCCCCGACTGTGAGTCATTCAAAGATGTGATATGCCAACCACGCGACGTATGCGAGTTAACATGAACAGCTAAAGGACTTTCAGGATTCAGAACATCGATTGCGAATGTCCTGCACTTCACTCATGACGAAGTAGAAAAAAATCTCAAATACGGAAGGGGAAATGCGGAAAATAGATACCTGGTTGATATGCTTATACGTCTTTATCAAATCGACGGAAAGCTTCCGCAACGGGGCAGTTGACGGATGGCGGAAGTGGGTGCCCAGGGCGCCACTTGCCGCAGAGCTATCAGCGGGGCCGGATAAGCCCCGAGTATGTCCTTGGACAGAGAGTCCACTACTCGGCATACCCCCGGCCATGGAACGGACCAAAGATGGATATACACTGCTTGAGCCGGACGTGTGCGGAACCCCTACATTACAAATCGCTCCACTAGATGCTTGTGACGTGGGTAAACAGCACGCTGACTGCGCAGTACCACTGGAGGACATTACACGATCATCCCCCAACATGCTATCGGGATACACAGGCAAAGGTACTCCGGTGCTACTAGATGCGGGACTCGCGTTCAGATTGAAGCACCGACTACCACGAGAACCCGGCAGTTCCGGAGCGAAGGCACCGTTCGACGACGATGAACTCCCAGAGCCAATTGAACTTAGAGAAGACAATCCACCAAATCCGACTGGACCTGTATCAAAGGAGTGATCATGAGAAACGCGAGCGAGGATTTCAGAAAACAAGAATTACCTTGAATGCGAACAGGGATACCGTTAATTATTTGTACGAAATGCACGTATTCGCCCATAGCGGCTCTCCTCCATAGGGAGGCAGCAGTTCAGCTAGCCAGTTCCCGCGCGGATCACAAGCTTCCGTCGTCAGATTCTCAAACGTATGCCAATGATAATGCCACAGGTACACGAATGGAATCGAGAATCGACCAAAATATTCTGTATTCCTTATAGTCTTAGACACCAAGTTTCACTGCTATTGAGCTTTCGCGATGTCAGCAGGTACCTCACCATCGTTCCCAAGCGCGCGGCCATGTTTTACTCCTGCTGCCCTCCATCTGTACTTTGCTTTCCTACACTTCCCAATCCAACGCCTCCAGCAACCCTGGCAAAGAGTGACTTCAAAGGGGCTACCTCACTGTACCTCACAAAGTGGTGGGGCATTGCATCAAAAATACCTGTGGACAAAGTGGCGGAAGTGACAAAGCGCTGCGGCAAGGTTACTCTGTGTGTCCTTTGTTAGATGCATCTTTCTGTGTGGGAAGAAATTAAAAACAACTGTGTTTCATATTGAATGTTTTATTTGTCTTAAAATGTGTTATTAGTACACAATTTGTATAAAAAGATGTTGAACAAAATTTCTTTAATTTTAAATCAATGTTTTCTGTAATTGTAATAAATATAATTTTTGTGATACAATTTTTTGAAGATACCCCTAAGCTTTTGAACTTCATCTAACAGTTGTAAAATGCTAGCAAATTACTTGGTGTACAGCTTGGATGCTGTTCAATGAATTTTGAAGCTTTAAAAAATGAATTTAAAAATATTTGGAAAATCATAAAAAATATTATTTAATTCCAAATGGAATTCTGGCATCTTAAATGGATCAGAAGATATGTTTGCACTCACATTTAGCATAACATAATAAAATTTAGCCAAAAAATACCAAAAATTATTTTTTCCAATTTATAAAAGATTTTTTTAATAGTATAAAAGGAGATGGGACCTTCCTTGAGCCCCATTTGGGGATCAAACTTAAAATTCAAATATTTGACAAAATTTTGAATTTAAAAATTAGAAAAATGTCCCCAGCCTATCTACATGTAAATGAAGGGAAATGACACAAAAATGGGCATGCAGGAAATTTGGCAGTTAATGTTTTAATACACAATTTGTATAAAACCTAGCATATTCTGACTTACTGAGTACAGTAGAGTCAACGCTTGATTTAGAGCCTCAAATCTCCCTGAAACAAATCTTCTTCCATAGTGTTCTCAAAGGAAACCCTGATTTGGCAGTGCAGTGCTTCTGACAGTACAGCGCTTCTCCAAAAGGTCAAACTCACTGAAAAAAGCTCTGCTCCCTCAATACACAATTTGGATAAATACACAATTTGTATAAAACCTAGTATACCGTATATGCTCCAATAAATGCCCTGGCGTTTATTTGCAATTTGAAATTTTTTCCCCAGGCATTTAATAGATACCAGCATCTTTTAGAGACCAGCAATTATTTCCAACAGTTGTTGCTTGGTAAAGTCAGGAGAAGAAAAAAGGGAAAACAAGAGAATGAAATTTTGGGGAAAAACTTGGATTTGCCATTGTTCATTAGAAACTGAGACAGGAATGCTTCATAAAATGCGGGAGAGAAAGGAATCCTTTGCTTTATACTTGAGACCAAGGTGTGAAGGAAGGGTCAAAATGTGGGAAGGATTATTACAGGTCAAGAAAATTCCAGGAATTTTTCTTTACACCCCCCCCCCCCCCCAAATAGTAGCTGGGTCTCTTCTTGGACCGGGCTACTATTGGAAGCCAGCTGCTATTCACTTGTATCCCCTCTGTGACTGGCATTTATAAGAGACCTGCCTCTATTAGATAGAAGGCGTCTATTAGAGCAAATACGGTATTCTGAGCCTCAAATCTCCCTGAAACAAATCTCCTTCCATAGTGTTCTCAAAAGAAACCCCTGATTTGGCAACGCAGCACTTCTGGCAGCATGTCACTTCTAGCAGTATGGCGCTTCTGGCAGCACAGTGCTTCTGGCAGCACAGTGCTTCTGGCAGCACAGTGCTTCAAAAAGTCAAACTCATGGAGAAAAGCTCCGCTCTCTTAATACACAATATGTCTAAGACCTAGCATATTCAGAGTTACTAAGTACAGTAGAGTCAATACTTGATTTAGAGCCACAAATCTCCCTGAAACAATCTCCTTCCATAGTGTTCTCAAAGGAAACCCTGATTTGGCAGCATGGCATTTCTGACAGCGCAGTGCTTCTGGCAGCGCAGCAAAGGTGGCACAGCAAAATGGCAAGGTGCCTGGGGGGGGTGGACCTTGATTTCTAGCAATCTGGAAAGATTTGAGCTGGCGGTGCAGCAAAGGTAGTGCGGCGCAGCAATTTTTGGCTCACTTGTTACTGTGTGTATGTTTTAAATGAATAAAAAATTAATTCTGTTTCTGATAACTTTTATTGCATGATCCCTTCCTTTATTGTATATTTCAAAAATCAAATGGGAGCTTCCTTTGGATTTTGTTTGGAATTTTCCATTGTTCTCCATTCCCCTCCACCAAATCTTAAAGCTGGGGACAGGCCAATATCCATCTGGGGGTGTGCAGGATAAAATCTTGTGGGAGAAAAAATCCTGCAGCCCAAAGATCCTGTGCAGCCAAAATCCGATGGCCCAAAAATCCGATGGCCCAAAAATCTCAAAAGGTCCAAGAATTCCGTAGGTAAAAAAAATCCCAAAAAATGAAAATTTTATTTAAGAAAAACCTAGTTCAAAAACTACAGAAGGCAATGGTATTTAAACAATTCAAAATCATCAAAGAAGTCTAAATGCAGTTATATATAGTAATATTTAATTTTCAATCTTAATATCCAATATACAATACATGATGTACTGTATAGGAAATAAAATAAAAAATGTATTAAATGTCCACAATTTTTCAACTCTACAAGATTTCCACCCAAACTGATGCAAGTTTATTACTTCAGAAGGGAAAGTTGACCTGTGAAAATCATTAAAATAGTACACCGTTTATATACAAAAAATGCAGGGATGAAGGCTCCAAATGAAAGCTACATCTTTCCCAGGCTTCCTCACCTTTCTTTTGAGAAGATGAGGAAGTGAAGGTGAGATTCTATTGAGAAAGATAATCCCTAAACCTCCCAAACCCTTGGAAGGAATTAAAACCCTTGCACTTTCACAATTTCAGAATCCACCAGATTTTTATTCCTTCCAGACAGTTGGAAGGGTAACCCAGAGACAATATTATAATTTTGTAGTACTCATCCAGATTTTTGTACCTACGGGATTTTTGGACCATGGGAGATTTTCCGGCCTACAGGATTTTTGGCCTCAGGGGATTTTTGGGCCACGGGATTTTTTTTCCTACGGGATTTCATCATGGAGCCCATCTGGGGACAGGCCAAAAACAGGACCAGCTGCTGGTGAAACATACAGAAAACGGATCTCCTACACATTTCATAAGGGGCTGGTCAAAGGTTTAGCCTCAAGATGAGCCCAATGAGGGTAACAACATATCCTCCATGGCTTTTCCTCCACTGGACTTCAGGCATGGGTCGCATTTTCTGGTCACTGCAGCATCTTGGAATAATAAGGGTCGCACCCAAGTTTTCCGGCGCACATCTTTAAAAACAAAATAATGCGGCATACGCAGTGAGTAATATTTTGCTCACTTGGGAAACTCTTTTCCGAAGTAAGTTCAGTATAACGAATGACCGCAGCAGCTACAATGCACAAAGACTAAAAACTTGCAATAAAAACGATTCAAAAGCCATTGAATCGAACATTAATTTAAGCTTGCGATCATGCGTTTGGCCCCCAAATGTAAAAAAGAGATTCCTGTTTGAAAAGCGGTTCAGTTCGCAGCTTTTTGGCATACTCGAGTGTTGGACGTATTCCTGCCAGTGTTACCGTATTTTCTTCGAGGTCTATATTGGATCCACTCAAAAGCAAATGATACTGACGCCTGGAAAGTTACACTCACACGTGAGAACTACATTCACTTGGTTAATTGGCACAGGAGACCCGCGGAGACATTCGGTACAATCAACACGCGCTTTTCTGCGACAAAAATAGGGAAATAATGTCCGTTACAATTACTTTTATTCTCTGGTCTTTCGTATTTTCTTTCCCTGCGCAGTTTAAATGCGCATCCAATGCGGACACACGAGGCGAACTGACGAGAGGAGCTTCCTCGACGGGCTTCAACCCATTTTCTGCATTACTCCATAACCATCCCACAGGGGCTGTTATCGGAAAGACTCGGAATCATCCCTCATTTCTTCCAGACGCGTCACCGTCACTGTTTACGTCTTTGCGAAACTGAGGGGTGCGCAGAATGAATGTGAACCGCAGAATCATAGTCTTCCTGACCTAATGCGAGAGGCGACTGAACTGTTTTCCGCTGCCTAATTGATGAATGCGCTTCAAAATACTCATTTCCGGACCACGGATCGGATCGTTCATTTGTCTCCTCGCCGTTGGATATGTGTATCAGTTTTCCTGGCGTCGACATGGTTCTCTAAGGACGAGACTAATTACTGTTAGCGTTGGGACGCAAAGGCGATCCTCCAATTACGAGCTGATCAATCACTCGTCGTTATTCTCCGAAATGCATGTCCGATGGAAAGAGGCGTTTCTGCTGTATGTTCGCTGAAGTTGGAAAGGCCACTGTTTCTGAAATTTTTGAAGTACAGTACAACAGTACACGGAATTTAATTTTCAATAGAAATTTTAATATTGGTTAAGGAAAGTAATTTTGATGCTTTCCGAAAATGCAGAGGCATGAATCGTGTCGAACGCTGCAATAGTCCTAATCCAGGGAAGAACGTTGTTCGGAAATAACCCCTTCATCTAACTCTATGCAATACGTGAATATGATAAAACTTTTACACAGGTGTCACTCGTTTCCGGAACCTGCGCATCGAAATAATGTCCCGAAATACAGTAAAAAGACTGTACTGTATATACGTACTGTATATCGTTGCGACATACAGTACAGTATATAATACATCGATTATCCAGGAAAATGACCATGCCTGCACTGGACAATCGAAAACATGCAGTGACGAATATACAAGCAGCATTGGAAATACATTGAAGTACAATGGGGTCTCAGCTTACGAGTACCCAGGCTTACAAACTTCTGTATTCCAATGCCCTGACTTACAAACTATTTGGCTAACAAACTTTGGTTTTTGGCCTGAGCTGTTTTGGCTATCAAACCATAACTCAGCTTACAAACTTTGCTTTTGGGTTAAAAAAAGGGTTTCAAGCGAAATGAAGGAATTCAAGCTTAAACTTATTTATTGATTCATCAACGAATGTACAGTATCACAAGGTTCTGGAACCAATTGCAGTTATGAGGATACTGTACTTTCTCGAGGGAAAATGTGTTTCAGCTAACAACATTTTTGGCTAAAAAACTTTGGTCAGGAACCAATCAAGTTTGCAAGCCGAGACCCCAGCACATATACGATATATTGTAATGCTGATCAGATTGGAATTAAAAGAAATAACAGTGCTCAAAGAGGAAAAAAACAGACAAATCTCCTCAGTACGTGTTATTGACGACTTAATTATTTACTATCGACATTTCGGAACGCATTTTTCGAACCCGTGCAAGACATTTTACCTTGCGTGCCCTTCTCTTTAAAAAGTCTGTGATGCGTAGTTTGTTTTTCTCCCCTTTAATGCATGTAATAATGTACCGTTATATACGTGCTTCTTCGATTTCGGACACTTACTTCGCTAGCTTCTTGTTCCTCTAGAATAATTTTACATGAATCCAAGCCAATTTGATTTCAGGATGCTGCATAATGCGTAAGAATAATAAAGGTGGCTGTGCAGTGAAAGAAACTTCCGATCACATGGTGATGTTTACTATTTTTCCATCAAAACATGTGTACGGCTTCACGAGTCGAAATTCGAACCCCCGCACACAATTTTCATGTCCTTTCAATCTACATGCGCGGCTTCTTTTTGTACCAATTATTCGAAGGTGATGAATAATTAGCAAATATGCAGACGAAATAAGAAGCGTCTGTATTATGATGCATGCGCAAGAAATTTTCAGCACTGTTCCTCAGAAGAAGATGAAATGCGAAATAAGAAGTGGAGTTAGCAGACGGGCTGAATTAATCGGACTGGACCGCGAATTCACTTGGCGAGGAAAATCGACGCTTATTGCGCAATCCCAGGAACGATTTTGTAAGCAAGAGTCCATTCGCGATCAAAACTCATCGTCACGCTTGGACAGGAGCGATGCGGAAACCGGGAACCCGAGCATCATTTCCTCCGAAGCGCTCATTCTCGCTCTCGTTTTCCCTAGTCGCCGAATTCCGGGTCTTCCGATTCGCTTCCTTCGACGTGACTTTCATTCTTGATGCTTTGCAAGATGAGCACGGTTCACATACGAGAACAGTTCTGTGGAATACGTAACTGTACTTGACTTTTGTATACGGAACTTACCCGCAGCCATAATGTACTTGGCCGCAGTCAGCGTGGGGAAAGATACCGCGTACTTTAATACAGTATAGATCCGCACGATATTCACTCGAATGTAAGGACCCGTTGATGATCTTGAAACACAATTCCAACTATTTTTTCCGAGAAAAAAAAAGCGAATGTACGGCGTATTTTTAAACGGTTGAAAATCGGAGGAGTACAACTGTTCTATATACGCATGCTTCACTTGCCCGCCAAACATTCTCAAGCATTTGTACATCGAGATTATACAACTCCTATGGCCGAAAAATTCACATTGCTGATAGATTCCGGCTATTAAATATTCTACTCACCTCAAAACGATCAAATTTAATCATGCACTTCGCCTGCGACTCCAGATTGCCATCCGTTGTTTTCGTACCCTGACTTTTTTAAGACAATTTTTGAGGAAAATTCCGCCATACATTTGAGATAATACTAGACAATATGCACCATAGGCAAGATACAATAAATTCCAAGACTATTCTCTATTCATTTTTGCTTGAAAGAAACAAAAACGTTAACCCGCAAATTTAAGATGCACTGCTCATCTATATTCTTCAAGATCAGGCGAGTCTGTTGATTTTAATCATGTTCCAGTTCGACGCTCGACTTCCTCAAATATTTCCAAAAGAAATCAGGATTCCAACTTCGGTGCCCTTGAAATGAAGAAGTTTCAGAAGATATGATTAATTGAGTTTTAAATAAAAATATTTTCTAAAATTTGCCGGAAGCTTTTTAGCACATAAAAGACGCACACTAATATTTCTGAGTATGCGAGGCCAAACTCGTGTTAGTAAAAGAGTGCATCTCATTTCCGAGTAAATACTGTACCGTATCTCAGAACTGCGTTCTCAGCCACACAAATCGGTGTCTGTGAACCGTTTGTCGTCCGTGTACGTATTGTACTTGCGTCCGGTCTATAAACCGTGTCACCAGGTCAAATCCAGGTTTGGTAGTTTTTCGTTTTTCGAGCGATGCGTGGAGCATTTTCTTTGGAGACTCCGCTGAGTTTTCTCCTTGGAGAGCTCAACTTTGTTCGTCCTTTTCAGGCACGCGTCTTGCATTCTTTGACGATGGAGTGATTGGCTCGCTGAACGTGTTGATCCATCATTCCTACAGCATATCATGCCTCATTTGTTTAAGTGTCACTTGCTGCCTGGATCAGTAAAACTAAAAGCCTGAGGATTTTGTTCGCGAAATAAGCTTAGTAGTCTTTGCAACCTTGAATTGATTTAAATTTCAATTAAGAGGGTTCGCAAGTCGCGTCGTCTGCATTTTGCTCAGAAGTGAGTTGCAGAACTTAAAAAGTGAATAATTTATCTAGTTATTACTTACTATTATCACTTGTCAAAATGCCATATTTTTCTTCATCATTTGGAAAACTTGAAAAATCTGTCCGTTACTTATTGCTGCTGCTATGCAGTACTGTATTTGGGAAGCTCTGTTCTCTTGCGGCATCGAGCTGATGCCGACGCTATGTCAATTTCAAAAGCTCACAGAATTCTATTGCTGTGCAAACCAAAGCAAAATACTCAAGCGTCATGACATTTACACCGCGAAGTTCGAGAATATTGAAAACGAATCGCACAGAAAATATGATAAGGATGCATATAAATGATTTGATTCTCCTGAATCGCATTATATATGTGTAGAGTACTGTACTCTGATACTTCATTCAGCTTGACGAGGATTGGATCTTCCAAAAGCAGTAAATCTTCGGATATTTCCGATAGTTCGATTCATTTTCTTGTTTTAGGAACAATTCAACAACTTCCTGAGACCATGGACTGGGAAATCTCGAATAATCGCACTGAATAAGAAATACTGGACCGTGTGAAAAATGGCAATACAAGTTGAAGAAAAAACTTACGTATCATAATCTGGATAGTTAATTTCAAAACCAAGCATTATACTTGCACAGTACAAACATTAGAAAACTTGCCGATTTTAAATCACGGATGCATTTTTCAATTACTTTAAAATCAACGATGTTTTTCCTTCTCGTCGAAAAACCTGTCCCATGCATAAAACCCCCTCGCACCGAAATGGATTGTCTTATCGTCATAAATAGAAGAGAAATTTACAAATTACAATCTCAACTATTGCTTTACATTTTCGAAGGTACGCAGTATATCATACTATGCAAGTAATTCGCCATTCTACATAGGGTGCGAAATAATATGAAGAGTAAGAGGAATGACGATAAAGGTGGATTTTAAATGTCGAGGGAAAAAATTGAAGGAAATGACGTGATATTTCTAGTAAGATTTATTTTTAGGAAGAGAAAAAGCAGTCGCGTCTTGAAACAAGTTTTGCAGTACAGTTCAGTATTGGGGCTTGATGGAAGGCCATTTAATATTTTTGATGAGGCATTTGTAAGAATAAATGAAAAATAAACATACATTTTTCATATTTGAGATCCTGAAAATTCCAGTTGTTGTTTCAAGCTGAACGGGTTTCAACATCTTGCTGGTCACTGATTGGTGACACGGATAAAGGGCCGGTGTTCCGTTGTACCTATGGAGGAATAATCGTCGACTTATTCACACCAAGAAATGAAAATAATATGGGAAGACCTCATAAATAAATCTATCCTGCTTGTAAACATTGATTCCCTTACTAGTGAGGTACGTCACCAACTGCAAACACATTCCTGGAAGAGGATAGCTGATCAAGTTAGAGTACTCAAAACAATTAGACATTGCAAATATCCGATCACGCAGGTGACTTACCCGCAAGACTGAGCAAACATTTTGGCGAGACCATTCAGGAAAAAGCATTTGTTACTATGAGCCATGTGTTGAAAAAAATAATCTATTCATTCACTTTGAATTGGTGAATTCCACGGTTTTGTAAGGAGAAAACGAATTACAGTATACACCGCTCTTTTTCTTCTGGCATATCACAAAAATTCCCAACGATAAGTCCCGTAACTCAATCAGCAGCATTCAATTTCCCTTGATCCAACTATCAACTTTTGTATGGCCTACCTGACAGCATCCGTCAAAGTTCTCCATCACCGATAAATACAAGTACTGTAGAATCTCATGTCAAAAGTAAAATTCGCGTTCGTTGTTTTTTTTTATAGTTTTAGTCCTGGTAGAATCATCGTAGAATATATCCCGCGTGAAGTTACAGGAATCGTGCCGAGGTAGCAACAGTTCAGTAGTTCCGCAGTTTGCGGGAGTTCCTTCCTGAGATCGCGGCTGTGCAAGAGGGCTTCCCATCCGTTTCGTGTACGGGAAACGGTTTTCAATCGGCTCTTGAACGGCTATTACCTTGCTAGCGTTTCTCTTCCCCTCCTTTCATTTTCCTTGTGTTCACGGAAGGTGAGAGAGAGGTTTTCTTTTCCTCTTACCTTCACGTTTTTCGCCCATTCTGCCGAGGACCACGGGCACGAGAGGAAGCCGGAGAGAAGAGGGATTGGAAGGTGAAGTTCCCGCGGTGTCCCTAGTTTTGGCGTGAGCCGGCCGGTGTCGTGGCATCCTCTAACATTGCCTGAAAATCGCAGCATTTTACAACGCGTTGTTACCCTATTTCCGCGTCATTAAGTTTGACGCGGGATTGATAAAACCAAGCACATTGTCTGGCATGAGAATTCGTCAAACATGCGAATATGCTTGCTCTAGAGTCGGTTCAACAATCAAAACCGAAGTCCATTGGAGATAGCTTCTGGGAATCTTATCGCAATTTATAATCATTCTCACACCACCGTGCCGCATAAGGTGATTCGTGACACACGTTTCCGGTTGAAAAATGTCCCTAGGAATTTGTTCATAGCATGGCTTCATCAAGTGACAAATACTGCACAGTGGCGCCTAAACCCATGGACGATTTTCTCCAATGTCTGTTTTTCTTTGATTGTTGACTTTTAAAGGCGTGTGTTGTTTGTCGCATCACTAAATTAGTAAAGAGAGTGGATCATACAAATTCAAGCTATGATATTTTGAAGGTTGAAATCGAAATGCCAACAATTCTTCGTTTGAATCACATCTGTGTTCATGATTATGATTGAATTGGTTTGACTGGCAATGGGTGAATAAATATATTCGAGAATAAATTTATCACGTGGATTTTCCGGAAAATTGCAGGGTGTCTCAATGTTTCCTCAGGTTGGATTAGAATGAAATGTGCCAAAAACAGTCAGCTGGGCAAACTTTGTTATCATTCATAGCAACGTTTCATGCTTGTGTGCGTTTTCGGTTAGGTATTCCTAAAACTCTTTCGAGGCTGGGGAAGAGATAATTAAATATTTCTGGATGCAACATCATTGAGATTCTCCATCGAATTTCGTTGCACTCTTGATAAAAAAAGGTGAAGAAATTTTTCCATCGATATCCCTGCGTCTACTTTACACGTCAGCCCGGAACAAATCAGTGAAAAAGCTAAATAAATTCATAGTTAATGTCTTCCCGTGAAGGGATCATACGCGAATATTCACACCTGATTTTTTGAAGCCCGTTACGTTTCTAGTTTAAATCTTCGGAGCAGGTGGAATTCATCTGAATAATCGTAAGGAGGGTCAAGGTGGTTGTGCTACTTTCGCCCTTAATAACGTTGATGTAGAGCACGGAGCTTGACCGACTGCGGAAAATTTTGAATCGAAATGATGGAGCGGAAGAATTAACGCCAACATTTTAAAATTCTATCTCAACTCCATTTGTGGCACCGTAAAAGGGATTCTTCCGTGGCACTGCTGCTGGAGGAAAGGCTGGTGGCGTTTGTACTGGCCACCAGACTGGCGGCCGGGCGGTGGAGCTACCCATACCCAGTTCCGCGGCGTCCGCGGCGGCGGGCCGCGATTATCAACCGCCGCCGTCACTCTCTCTTTCGTTGCAGCTCCATCCAGGACACTCCGCCTGTTGCGCCATACCGGTAGTGAATGCAAGGAAAATTGTTCAGTCTTATCGCAGCAACAATCCTGACCGGACACTCGTCTCACTTTCTCTCGGGCCCTTCGCGACTCGTCCAGGCACTCCGCGGAGCTCCGCGCGTGCGCACAAACTGCTGCAATTCTCGCGCAGTGAAGGAAAGAAAAAAAAATGTTTTGATTTCCCTTGACTTTCAGGACCCTGTGCGCGACCGGCCCGAGGCGATGGGGCCGTTGTGACAGTGTCGATCGCCGTGGCGTGGACCAAAATACGCTTGCAAGAAATGGCCACCGCGTAGAGTCCCAATGTCGAGGGATGTGACGTGCGGAGTTTTGATGAAGTGGTGTCTCGACGAGTGGTGGTTATACCTGGATAAGAATCGCTTGTTGACTGAGTCCGCGTTGACGATCGCGGTTTGACCGGCCGAGAATCCGTCCGGAAAATGAACTCTCCGCGAATGTACGAACCGAACGGAAGCTTGGAAGACTCGAAAAAGCATTTGAATTTAAGTGTGAATGGTTCCGCCGCCTCACTGGTCAAAAATGGCGCCGTGGCTGTGAAATCCCTCCCGTCTTGCTTGTACTCCGACGAAGCCGGTGCCGATCTTGCTGAACTGAATGCTCCCGAGATTTCCCTTGATCTCCATAATTTGATCGACGAATCTGAAGGGCTATTCTCTGATATCGGACTCCTCGATGGAGGTGAGATCATCAAACACACGTGGAATTCTTCCCTGCATATCCCCAAACCTCATATATTTCTATTGGGCGTGTTTTTCTTCAAAAAGTCTGGAATTTACTATATTACCATATAGATTAAATGGGGCAATCAGAGCTATTCATGCTTATTATCCGAATGTTGGTTTATGCAATTTCCACTACTTGCCGATGTTCAAGAAGATGCTTGTCTAATTAAAAAAAAAAGCATGGATGAGAATAATCATAACTAAATTGCACACTTTTCCAGGTTTTCCTGTTCTGATACATGCATAAGCGAGAAAAATCAATTCAAGCACAGTACTGTATTCTACAATCCGAATAAGTTGGTTAGGACTCAAGTATTCGCATAACAGCACAATCCGATGATATCATTTTCCTGCTATTTTATGAGAGGCGTTTGAACGTCCAAGAAGTGAATTAGTTTTCTTGCTATTAACACATCATTAGAATTTGTATTTGGAATAATTATGTTAATAAAGAAAAATTACTGTCACTTTCGCATAAAGGGACAAAAAAAAGTGCAGCGGGATCGTGAGCTTCGCTGCGAAAGGAGGACAAATGTGCTGAGGGGAGAACAAGTAATTCAGTATTTGGAGAATATTTTTGTCGAGGATCGGTGATTAGTACATTGGGAACAGCAGCAATTAATCTTTTCTGTTCAGGTAGGGTTTACAAGTCCACTTTACAGATACGTACAGGATAATTTACGCATCGTTGTGGAAAAGTCTTTTTATTGAGATCAGAGCTAAGTTCGTTGTACAGCGAATGTCGCTGTAAATTAAATCCTGGTATTAAAGGGAAGATCTCCCCTTGTGGGTAACTACCTTTGTGCAAGAGCTGGTCATGAATATGCTGAAGGTCTTTCGAGCCAGGAAACAAGCATCTTATAAAAGTACAGTATAGATGAATATTCATCAACTAGAAAATAATTTTATCTCATTTATTTCCCTCATTGTGGGGTATTTTTTCGCAAGACATGCTCCTTAAAATGAAATTAGCTCCGCACGAAGCGTTGCTGCCGGAAGAACTGATTTCCTCAGCAACCTTCCTATTACGGGCAGACCTCGATTTTTGCTTTATTAGAAGAAATCTGGCGGTGCGGCTAAAAATAGCCGAAACCGAGAAAGGCAAGCAAAATATTTGCCGAAAACCATCGGAGGAAATATGGTGCTGGAGGGGGAGGGCGCATTAATTCGAGGCTTATTACGCTCCACGCGGGCATCGTTGCGGTGAAATGTTCCGAGGCTTCCTTCGAAAGAGATAACGACTACCGCACCGTTGTTTTATTTTCGGCCACATGCCGACGAAAGTTATGATGTAAGTAGGAAACACCGGAAGAGGGGGGAAAAAGGGAGATTCCTTGTCGGTTAAACCCGTACTCGGTGTATCTGCAGAGTCGGAACAGAGAACCCTCGTTGTCTTCCTCCCCCCCCTTTCATTCCTGCAACCGCCTAATGATCTTGTTGGCGGCCGGGGACAGTGTTTTCCTGTCGCATACTCTGTCGCCGCCATCTGACTCGGTTGACGGGCCCGAAAAGAAGAGGTCTCGGTTACAGCGTATCGTCCAAGAAAGCGAAAGTATCGGTGGGGTCTCGCAGGAATCCCCCTCGACTAATATGGAGCAGTGGGTTCTGCCAGTTTTCCTCCCTTTCCCATAAAAAAAAATAAAATACTTATGAGGCAGAGAAACAGCGCTTAAGAAGTTTTCATGCTTTATTTTAATCGTGAAACTCAGACCGATTAATAGACCAAAGACCAAATTTTTTTTCTGCCCAGTTTTCCCTGGGATAAAATTGTCCCCAATCATTTTTGACATCTCCTGATCGAAGATGGAACAAACCATGGCTGCCAGAATGCATCGAAAGTACCGCTGATTCTTCTGCAAAAATATGCCATCTAGATTATTGTTTGTATTTTTATGAAGTTTTCAAGTACTTTTGAGAGACCTGTTCCATTTATTATTTCTTTTCGTGAATTTTTCCCTGCAATTTCCGCCTCGAAAACATTATTACCGTGTTCCTCACAATTTATTTTACTCCGACATGGATTTACGTTTTTTGTTGTTGCCGAAACTCAGTTTCCTTGTCCCTTTTTAAAATATTTTGTGCACAGTAGAAGTCAGTTCTATGAAATATTTTAAGGGTTCCTTCCTCCAGATTTACAATGAAAAATGCATCAAAAGAAAAAGTAACAACAAATCCTGATAGTGTACATTATTGGCATATCTGGCAATCGTTACGAGCAGCACATTTTCAGAGAGCCTCTTGAACCTAGCTTCTCAAATTCTATGATGCATAGCTTCCTTTTCATGCTTTTCGTGAATTTCTCGTTTGACTTTTGGCTTTCAGATAATTAAAATGTGGATCTTGTAAAGATTTCCGCACAAAATTCCAGTCGATGCATTAGGAAAATGGAAAGTACAAATATGAAAAAATCCCACCGTTTCCTTTACTCTAGTCCACTTCCAATTTTTGTTGTCAATGAAATGCCCGAATAATCGAAGCATGGATAAACAAGGTTGATCAGTATTACTTTCCTTCAGAAGAACTCGTGTGCTTTGGAAGACCTTGGATATATTTGAAATCTTGTCTGTAGTTGACAGAATTAAGTTTTTTCATCCGTTTCTGGATAGGAATGTTTTTACGAAACAATGTTTTCTACCTCTCGCATTTTTTTTTTTTCGAAAAAAAAAAGAACGCGTTGATGTTGAATGGATTTCCTTGTCGTCACGTTGAGCGTGTTGGACACTATTCAGGCCATCTCTCAAGGCTCTGACTGCCACGAATCAAGAACAGTCCACACTCTTGAAATATCTTGGAATACTCTGGTTTTTGTGTTGGCGGTTACGATTCTGGAGCTTTCCCTTTCTTGTGCCCCACAGAAGACATTCGATTTGATGGCCAAGACGTGCCCCAGCAGAACAATTTTCCGCACCATAAAAGGAAAAAGGTTTTTAAAATTTCTATTAACGTTATAACTCTCATTTCCATTCCAACCTAAAGAATTTCGGAGATAGAGGGGTAAAAAAAAATGTTGGACGTTACAAATCTTAAATCAGTCATCGTACTTATTCCTTTATGACGGGACATGGTTTTCCTCGAAAATCCTTGAGCGATGCGATCACTCAAATCTTTTTTTTTTTAACATTACCCGAGTTTTGACGATTTGCGTGTGACACAAGTATACTTCGAACTTGTGACGTAGTGACATGGCCTGAACAATCTCTTGATATATTTTCAGTTGTCATGGCAAAATGTTCCGCCTTTTTGTTGTGCCGAGTTTTGAAGGTTTTTTTAACCACTTCTGCAACACGTAAAAAAGCCTGACATTTTTTTCATCCCGTGAAATTTACGTTGGGTATTCATAACCAATGTAAAAATATGCATTGCTGCCTCTAAATGTCGAAGAATCTTCCAAAGTACTGCAGCAAGGATGACGAGTGGTAACTCCAGATGACATGCATTTTTCTCGTTTAAATATAACGCAGTTGAACGAAATTTGTGACCCAATTTTTGCGTTCTTGTCCCCATTCGCTCCTCAAAACGGGCACCGTTGTGAGGCCTGGGTGATTCAGCTGAAACTCGTTACGCACACCGAAAATTCGCCGTCCTTGACACGAAATCGCTTTCCTTTTCGACAGATCACGTTCACTGTTTCTAGAAGCGATAAAAATTATTCTTCAGTCAGCATATCCTTATACGACGACGGTACGTGAATGTTCACAAGCTTAGTCATTCGAACCTCGCGATCGCTTGCCCAACCCCTCTCCCTTCCCGAAAATTCCGAGGATCATTTCACAAGGTCTATTAAAATTAATCTCTGGATCTTAGTTCCTCATGTCAGTCGAAACTTGTGGAAAAGGGCTCCTCACGACGATGCCTCGTAGCCTTTTTAAAAAATTTTTATTTACCCTCGGACAGAACTCTTTCCCCGGAAGTTGAAAGTGGAAGGAATATCTCGAGACTTTCGTCTATCGTTGCTCATTACGATTGGACTCTCTTCAGCAGAATGCGCGGGGGATGAGAAATTATTCGCTGTACGAATAATAGGAAAAGAGATAATCTGTTGTTATACTCATAAAATATCCAACGTGAGCATGAAAAAAATCGTTATTCGGAGAAGATCACTGTACCCTGAATCGTTGTTGAGGAAGAGCTTTCGTCATGTATCCATGTTCTCAAATCATCTCAGAAATTTCCAATCAATTGGATGAATCCAAAAGAAAATATAAATTTTTCAATTGTTCGCTGAATATTCGTAGAAGTTCAAAAGGAGAATTTTACTCCAGATTCTGAATAAAGGTTTGAACGATTAATAAGGCAATTACCGTAATTTTTATTTTTCTGTTCGAAAAGAATATGATCCTTGGGTGTCTTTTCCACAATAAACCCCTTCTAAACTTGAGGAATAAAAATGTTCATCGCAGATCTGTTAAGAAACGATAATAATTATTTGCTTCTCTCCTCGTCAAACGAAGGTACAGTACAATTGGATATTTTTCGTGAGTTAGACTTCCATAAATTGGTTGCAATTCAAGTGTCATATTTTATGACTCGTGATGGTCAGTATCACGCGTGAAAAAAGAATAGCTTTTATTTACATGTTTTCAATATTTCTGCTGATAATAATTAGTCGAATCATCTGAGCATGAAGACCATTGATCCGAGTTAATATACCGTGTGTTTTCATGTACAGTACTTTGGTTACATCTAGAGTTTATTTGTTCATTCAATTTTCTTGATAACCTTGATCTGTTAAAAATATATATTTTACAAATACTGTATCTCTGACCTGGATACTTGACTTGTCCAGCGAATTTTACGATAATTTTTACATTTCTTCCAATTTTCTTAGCAATTACTACAGAACGAAATTTAATTGCACTAGTATTTCAGCGTGTCTTTTTCGCGAATAGGTTCGAAACATGTATCATCGTTATCGGACAGAAATCACAAAAGTAGCCATATTAACGTGCTGTTTTTCTGCTGAAAGGAAGACGAAATACAAATGCATCAAATAACGCTTTTGTCGACTCATTAAAGCGATATTCTCCATTCAAACCTTTTCTCCGGTCCTGACTCCCGAGAGATCGTCTATTCATCCATAAACAGCTCCGATTCAGCATTGCATTCTTTAGAACGAATTATTATTCCCCCCCCCCCTGAGTATTTGTGTAGGCCACCCGCAAGGACGGGCAGAAATGAGTTTCCTCGCGGCTCCTCGCTTTAGTTCATCTTTGCTCCCACACACATCTCGCGTTTTGATGACACTGTTAATTCGGAACAGTTGTCTTCGGCTAAATAAAAGTCGATGGAAATGGTAGATAATTTCTATATACTCGTAGAGACCGAATAGGCTGCGACTTTCGTTCTCTTACGAGTGAAACTTTCCCGAAATGGCCAGGAACCATCTGTCACACATATTCGGGGAAAACAATTGAATCGGCTTTCTTCGTGGCATGCGTATTTTGTCGAATCAGAAAAGCACAAACAGGGTTTCTAATTTGATCGTAGAATTCATTGGTATCCACAAGTGCGCCGTTGCTTTCCTTGTGTGAGGGTTCGTTCTTGATTTCCATCAGTATTTTGCTTCCCAACACAGTCTCCTCGGATGCGCGAAGATGGATCTAATTTTACAGAGGAACGTTTTAATTATTTTTTGGCGACTGCTCTGGGTTTTGCTCGCACAGGTTGCAATGGAGAAATCACCGAGGGTTCAAAGTGCACCCGAACTCTGTGTATACAGAAAACTTGACCAACCATTCTTCTTCCATGTTTTATGAATTTAACGGCAGTTGAAGTTTAACCAGAATTATCAAATATTTATAAAATGTTCGTTGTGAAAATATTGTATCCAAAATCTTAAAATCCTTTTCCAATGAAAGCTTTTCTGATTTTTTTATGCTTTGCCGAGAAGTTCAGCTAGAGAACTGCCATTGAAGAACATTCTTAACAAATAATGAGCACCTCTCTGTCTTGCTATTGATTCAACTACGTTTTGAAGGATTCCAATTCGAAAGTTCGGATGCCAAAATAATTTGATTCCCAGCTGAGTTACTGAAAGAACTTTTGAACCATCCTTCGTACACTATTTCCGGCGCGGAAGGAACGAGATTGTATCCTATCGCTGATCAAATGTGTTCACTTTCTTGTGGGAAGTTGTTGCTCGCACACGTCAGCACGAGATGCGTGTTTTATGGTTGCTCTGCCCCTACACTATCTTTGTTTGTTCTCCGTGGGTAGCTTATATAGAAAGAGAAAGAACGCTCATTTGTAGCACACGCAGTCTTTCCGAGGCATTGATGAATCGACGGATTTTATTCCGTTTTTCTCCCCGCTGCCGTAGGTGGAGCTGGCAGCAATTGCGGAACTCCTCACCAGGCTCACCAAGGATACAGCAATGGACCCGGGAATCCGATCCCGTCCACGACGGGCTACACGGTGTACACGCCGACGTCGATCCCGACGAGCGAGGCGTTGCTGAAGGTCGCCAACGGCGCCCGTGGTGTCTCTCTCTCGGCCGCCACGTCGTCTCACCACGGCAGCAAATCCAAAAAGTCCCTGGACAAGCACAGCGACGAATACCGACGTCGCAGAGAGCGCAACAACATCGCTGTGCGCAAGTCGCGCGAAAAGGCCAAGATGCGCTCTCGCGAAACCGAGGAGAAAGTCAAAGGCCTGGCGCGTGAGAACGACCGTCTGCAGAAGCGGGTCGAGTTGTTGACCAAAGAATTGAACGTGTTGCGCTCCCTGTTCTCCACCGTAGGCGTTATCCCGGAACCGCTGCATCGCGAGATCGCGAAGCACCTGGAGGCGTTCCAGGTTCAGCACCAGGCCCTCCTTTGAACCATTCGAATCCTCCCACGTTCGTCGGCTAAATAGCTGAATGTTGACGGGCGGAACCCAAACCCCCTCCTCCCTTTCCCCCCTCGCACCATAATGCACGCGAAGTCTGTGTAGGTAAAAATCCTCTAGAGCAGAGGTTCTCTATCGATTTTTCGTTTCCACACGTGGAGAAATTCATTTCCATGACAGAACTCCGCATAATTGTGTGGTTGTTGGGCGACTTCATTTTCAGTTGCATATAGGAGCCCTTAATTGCCTATTTTTCATGAACCCTGATTCTAGAGCCTTTCTCCCTATTGATTCTACAGTATACCTGCACTTGAGTTTTACTTTCCTCATTTTCCTGGAGTGGGCGCGGAGCACCAGTGGAGAACCTCTGCTGTAGGATTCCCTATTGAAACTCACTCAAGTCCAAATGTGAGCCTGGGATTACCTTTAATTGGCCTTCGAAAAGCGTCTGTGACAATGCTTTTTTCGCTACGCCATGTCACCGTAATCTTATCCAATACCCGCATTTACTCGAATGTAAGACGCCATCTACTTCAAGTCACACCGGAATTATTTTCTTCAAAAGTTAAACCAATTATTGCCAACGAATAGAAGGAGAAATTTCATTCCAATTTCTTCGGAAACGCAGGAGTCCGCTCATGTGAGTCATTCTGATCATCATTGAGTTGTTTCAATCGTGAGTTGAAATTTCTCAGGGGTATCTACGTGGATTACCACCTCAACCTCTTGGAAGCCTTTATAATTAAACCTGACAGTATTCTGAAATTATATTTGAAGATATGACCCTCATTTGACATATCCTTGTACTTCAATGCTTTTGGCATTCATAAGTGAAAATGATGACGTGAATTTTCTCAATAAAGTTTCAGATAATTTTTTGAAAGGTTGTGCTGCAGTCGATTTATGTGGTAATCTTGAATGCCGTGGTACGTAGAACGCACCCAGATAATTCTATAAATTTTTCTCGACAAAATTACATCTTATATTCAAGTAAATATGGCAGCCCCGACACCTTTGAAACCCCATCGTTACCCGCTGGTTGCTGTCGAGTGGATGAAGATCCTTCTTTGCATAATTTGTCTTCACTTGAGGAGAGCTTTTCTCGCAGTGGTCGTTGAATTTGTATTTTCAAAAACCCCAACGACGTTCTTTCTTTAAATTCTTTAATTCTTAAATCTCCGAGCGTGTTTTCCATACAAAATAATCTAGAATGAGCTGATCTGCATCTGGCAACGACGTGGGAAGTCGATCGCCCACGCTTACGGATTTACCCACGGGCGTGGTTCAGAAAGGTCTCCTAATCTGTAGCGGTTCTACAAACTTGGTTCGAAATCTTCTTTCCCCTTCGTCGGGCTGTCGATAAATCTGCCATTCAGGAGTTCATCACGGTCTGCGATAGATTTTCTTCGCGTCCTCTTCGGAAATCTCACCATACTGACAGATTTCCATCCCATGCACAAACCGGTCGAGTTGGGGCAATTTATATTAATCTTTCGAATTAAAATTCTATTATTTTACTTCGCCGCTCACCACACGGTAGTTCTAAGCCCCGTTTAAATTTTGAATGGGCGAAATCTTGATTGAGTCATGAATTATTCGCGATGGTGTGCAAATGATTCTCTGATTACGCTTAGTCCAAGTGATGAAAAAGTTTGACCTGAGCACTTTAATCACGCCGTCTTACGTCTCAAATTTTTATTATTTTCTCCAAGTCAAAGGTTACGGTGATTGGACGTACGTCGTCTTTCTGTGCCTTTGAGGGGATAAGGTGGGATTATTTTGAGTTTTGAAGCGATGGATTCCAGAAATCGCACGGAATGCTGACGCGATGCTGGGCGAAATTCGTTGCGGAACGCAGTAGAATTTCCTTATCGATGGAGGCGTGAAAAATTTTAGGATTTTCGGCTTGGAGTAGGAGAAAAGAATAATTTTTTGAGGTGATGTTGTCAAGTGAGGCTTGAAACTGAAGAAGTTACTTGGAAAGTTTTGAGTTGATGTGTGAACGAACCTTCAGCTACAGCTTCTCATTCAAAGAGAAAAACAACCTTTGTTACCATACCGGGTGTTCTTTCGGGATTAGTTACATGTTTTCATAGTTTTTTTCTTTATATCCCCGCTGTTTCTCAATCGATATGGTTGACGGACCTATTTTTCTAGCGTTGGGATTCGGGCGGGGAAACATTTTTGTGATCCGAAGCTTTTTCAAGAGATCCGTCCTGCTGCGTTGTTGATCCAATATCGAAAATGTGAATGCGTTATTTTTTCATTTTTTTGTGGTTGTGGGAATTGCCTTTGTGCATCGTTCCATCAATCTTCAATATTTTTCCGCGAAATCCGTGAGATTCGAGTGAGAGATTTTTTGTTTGTTTTTCTTTGTGGTTGAACTTCAGAAGGGTTGTTTTGTTCTTCAGCACAATTCGTCGAGCCTTTGTGTGATGCAGTTCGTCACTTTCGTGGCCACATGAATCACTATTAGTAGGGAACGTTCAGCTACATGTTCGATTAACTGTCAGTTACCGCGAAAATCGTCATCACCACCCTCTGGGTGTTCTCCGTTTTCCGGTGATCACCTCTTTTTTCCAAGGAAGCAAAGTTACCGTGCAGCACCTGTTCTACTTTGGGTTGCTGTATGTTATTTATTTCGTTGATCAGACCACTATGTTGATGCATAGGGTTTCTTATTTTTTTTTTCTTCGTTGTGTTTCGATCTTTAAGGGGTGGTATAAGTCGCCGGAATTAGTGCACAAGTCGTGTTTCCTGTGCGAAGAAATATTTTTTTAGCAAGTATTTTTTTCCTCGGCGCTTTCACAGATTTTTCTTTATGCCAGCCTTTTCTTGTTGAAGTTTTGTTATTTGAAAACATTTTGGAAAGAAGGTTTCCCTGAGTTTGAAGATTCTCGAAAAGCTTGATGTACGATCTTTTTTAGGAGTTGCTGACTTTTTGCCGCAAGAAAAGAGGACCGAAACGAACGAAAAATCGCATTTTTGTCGCATTGGTTTGACGAGAAAATTTTGACGTTGAGCTTTTCAGGAAACTTGAGTTCGGGTAATTTTTCAATCAGTAGTTTACCTGCAGGTGTGCTTGCAATATCGCCGCTTTATCTGCTTGTTCACATTCCCACACGCATACTTTAGGCGGTTGGGATTCGCGTTCGTTGTTCTTTGATACACAACCCAGGAAGTTCCGTTTTTCCCCCTCCGAGTATTCTGATATTTTTCTTTGTTTTTTCTCTCTTATTTTTTTTTAAATTGCTCAGCCGAGTTTGTCTACCATCTTGGCATAGTTACTATCCATTCCAAGACATAAGTTAGGAAGGTTCAATCCGGCTGTAGAATGTAACTGTTCTCAAGCCGTCCTGGTCCTGTTCTGGCGATTTCCATTGAAATTGTTCAGCTAATCGTGCCTTGGCACGACTTCAAGCACATCTTTATTTTGCATCAACCATTCGTTAAATGTGCATCATTTTTTTTAGTCTGTTCAAGGTGACGTGTTTCGCAAACTCCGTGTGTGTTGCGCCGTTCGCTGTGTGCTTTCTCTCTGGAAATCTGTGGGAAACTTGTACATATAAGTCGATATGTTTTCCGAGCCGAAGTCTCTTGGTCTACTCATTCTTGCTGTTTACAATTTGGAAAAGCGATTGTCAAAGATTTTTTTCCAGACACTGGAACGTTTCGAGGAGGAAGTTGCTGTTCATCGTCCTGCTGGAATGGAAGTCAAGGCTGTTGCATGACTTTCATTTGGTCAGTGGAATCCAGGTCGACGAAAACTCGGTGAAATTTATTTCCAGTATAGTGACTCATGAGATACAGTGACGTTCTTCGGTGAGTGAATCCCATGGGTTTCATCCTCAAGTTCTTTCTAATGCGTATGACGCATCTCATGCATTTGAATTAGTTTTACTCGTCGCTCACAACCGTGGCATTTCAATGAATCCGACATAGCTGAGCCGATGAATTCCCGTGGAAACTCCCAAAATGATCTTTTCGTATGCAAGCATTCGTAAGGTCATTTTCAACCATACTTAGAAAGCGTGTCGCTGGTGGACTCCAACTCTCCACTAGTTTACAATAACTTCCATGGGCAGAAAATTGCTTCTGTTCTGCAGATGACATTTTTTAAAGGAGTTACTTACATCAGTATTATTAGGAGGTCTGAAGAAATCACGGAAGAGTCTCCCCAAAAAAAAGTATCGGTCTAGGGTAGACGACGACGTTACAAAAATTGTCCACATGCCTTAAATTGACTGCCAAACAATTTGAACAAATGTTTCACATCATAATTGTTTTTGCCATTTGTACAACATTTTTCAGTTAATTTAAGTTTTAATTTATGAAAAATCGAAAATGCTCTAGTGGTAAGAGTTTAATTTAATGTGATGGAAAAGATGAAAAAAGTTATGGGGAAATGAAGATATGATTGCTGTGTCATGCTGAAAATGAGTTTTAAACAGATTGATGGGTTTGTTTTTGCTATAAATTCTTCAATGAAACAGGTGTCCATTTCAATGACAAAAAACGCATCTTATGCGCTTAATGAGATGACCTCCGGAAACCTTGACCCAATCTCGAATTAGCATTCAAACTGCATCTCAAACCCAAGCTGTGAGCTTAGCCTTGAAGTCTATTTTTTCAAATGTCTTACGTGTAAGAATTCGGGCGCGAAGCGTCGTCGAATTTTCGCTTCTGTGAAATGAGATGCGACTCGTTTCCCTCAGAGACTCCATTGTTATAGGGCCTTCGGAAATCTTCCTTGTATCTTCCTTGTACTGTATTGTCCAAATTGAATCAGCTGAAAAGACTATATACAAACTCACCGGGCCTCGCAATCCTGACCGCACTCATGCTTCTTCTAATTGTTCTGTGCCTCAATTTCCCTTCAAAATCTGTACGATAATATCCTCTTGAACCGTATTAATCTAAGGCTGAGCTTGTTTAATGCAGCCAAATATTACAGCTAATTAATAGTGAAAATGAGTTTCATACATCGGAATTCGTAATGTAAGTCCTCTCGATTTTTCCAGCTGCGAATATTTTTTTTCCGGTTAAAAGGAAGGCCTATTTAATGCTCACAAGAAGTACGATAGAACTCCGATTCTCCGGGTAATAAACCGGTTCCTTTGACCGGGAACTATTTTGCGAATAATATGGTTTAAAAATTATCAATATTGACTGAACATCATTGTTGATGCTGACCTTCAAACGATCGCTGCAACGCGCGGTAGCCCAGGTAATTAGCCAATTTTGTGAACGATAAAGCAGCTCAAGTGAAAATTACCACGTAATTCGCTTTATACTTCAACTCGATGTATTCACGTATGGGTAAGTTCAATCGTATCTCCGGCTCTTCATACACGATAATTTTAGTACCATAGCAGAGCTTCTGCGAATTGCTTCTTTTAAAGACTGCCTATTACAAATAACGGTACTTTCCTGTTATCTCAGTACCACAATAACTGTATTATTCACGGACCACCTCCTTAATATACCACCTGGAAAATATCCACGTCTGCATGCCCCTCTCTTCATTCTGTGACTTTATTTAAAATTGTGTCCCTATATACAGAGGAAAAGATCATAGAAATTTAAAAGTAATTCATACAATGTAATCTGAAAATTTTTCAATTTTTGGTAGATTTTGCACCCTCAGGCTCTTCTGCCATTGGCTTTTACTTCGCTTAGAACCATGAGTCCATGTTTTACCTATAGTCTCCTCTTATTCATTTTGAACAACATTGCTCATGTGATCGTGTAAGTGTCCCACCAGTGGCACGAGCACCCGTGGTGCTATGTTCTGAAAGACCCACATTCTCCGGAATACAGGACGCTTTCGCTGAAGAGGTATGTAGAGGTTACAGACGTACAGTACTGTACCTCTAAATTTTGTTCTTGTGCCTACATGCATTTTTTTCAAATTGAAGATGCACATTCTTGATAATAAATTTCCCCAGGATCGGATGAGACCATATGTATGACGTTAGTTGAAATACGTGCTGAATATCTCTTGAAAAAAAAAAACTCCAGTGCAAATCATGAATTGAATTCATGTACCCTTGAACTGAAGATGCTTGCACGGATTCTTTCGATTGCAATTCAGGCAATTTTTTATTCCTCAGATTCTGTTGGCCAGAAGCAGTCACGCACGAGCGAATACAAAATTGCAGTGTAGATGCCTAAATGCAAGACTGATAAGTGATGATCAATTTTTGCTGAAAAAAAAGGGTACGCATTTAAGCGAATACGGTATTTTGTGAAGGTCGTTGAATCGTAATGCGGTATAAGGGGTGTTGCTGGGAAGCAGAAAGGAGTCGCACTGGGGGGACCGGAGCTGAAATGCCTTTGATGGATGCCCGCGGATGGAGCGGCCCGCCGGTCGGGAGTCTGCCGAACGATCAGTCCCGAAGCCGTACTTGCCGCAGTATCAGGTCAAGTACTGCGTCTGGAATAGACTCCGCGGGCGTCCGACTGTTGCCGACTCCACTGCGCCAGCGTCCGAGACGTTCGACTGCTCTCGGCTTCGGCCCGGAGCTGGGTCAAGGCTGCCGAAGGTATTTCCGCTGCGCGTATCCCAACACTCTCGGGGTCCCGAAAGGCAGCCCCAGCAGAGTCGCGCCGTGACATCCCCGCTTTTCTTTTGCTGTTCCTAGCGTTTATTTCCTGACCTGAGCTGAGCAACTTCGGTGAGTGATTGCGACATTGCGGCTTCCCGTGCCCGTCGACCCACGACCCGTCGCTGAACTGCCTCGAGAGGTGAGTCTAAGCAAACATCCGAAACTTCGTCGGAATTCACGCGCGGACGCCAATTCTAGCGCAATACACCATGTACAGTACAGCCCTTTACAGGGCTTCAAAATTGAACAAAAAATTTTTCTCGGAAAGTAACTTCAAAAATCTTCGGTTCGCAGTTAAATCGCTCGATTAATTTTGATCAGCATCACATTTGAAATGGAAATCAAGTCTGAAATTGAATTTAGAAAATCTTTGCGAACAATCCACTTCAAGGGCACAACAGCTCAAACCCCGAAGTAGTGTCTGAAGAAATGCGGAGGCTGATGTGGAAAATGAAAGGGGAGTAGGAACAACGGAATGCCCTAATTCTGAAGGCATTGAATTCAGGGAATTACCGTTCTATACAGTATTCAAATTCAAAAAATTTCAAATTTCGAGTCGCACAAAATAAATGTGTGTCTTACAATTAATTGCGTCTCACATTCGAGTAAGCAAGCATTCTGGGTCCTTGTACCGTTTTTCTGCTCTCTTTCTCGACAACTTCTTTCATTTTTTGGCGCGTGCAACAGAACAGCAATGCTCAAGAAATTATCGCTGATTGCTGTGCCATTTTCCATCCTCTGATATTCACAGCTCGGTCTCACTTTCATGATCCGAATTTGAGAAATTCAAAATTGAGAGGCAGCTAAATAATTAAAAGTGCATCTTAAGTTCTGTTTTTAAGGGAGATTTACATCAATAAAGAGTACATCATTAAGTTGCTCAACAATAACGGTTGATGTTTCACTCAAAATATTCAAGGGAAAATGTGACTGCAATTCTTCCCTGAATTAGTGAATCAAGAAAAGGGTGTGATCAATATATGCAGATATGGCATAAGTACTGTACTTGTTTATGAAAAAGTTCGGATTAGTTCTGAACTTCTGGCCAATCACTAGAAAGGACTGTTTCTTTGTATCATCGCGTGAGATTTTGATCCGCCCAATTTTCTGCCTGTATAAGGCCCGTGATCTGAATATGAATGCGGCGGGCATCACCATATTTGCCATTTTTTCACGTGGAAGTTTGAAGATAGCTTGAACACATCCTGGGGAAAAGTTTTTGTTATCTTTTAAAAATAACTGCCATAATTGCTGAATAAATACAACGTAACATGCAACGTATCAATCTGCGGCCGAGTTTTGCTGATGAGAAGTTACCCCATTAGAAAAGGTGTTCTGGGACACAAGCGAGGGAAGTATTCAGATAAGAAGGCATGAATGCCTTACCTTTGACACCAAGACTCCCAAAGCATGTATGATGGCGTCTCTTTGGGACCCGCTTTCGGTGCGGGTATTTCGCAAGATTAGTTATTAGTGATGGATCCATATGTCCGGCGATCGTCGTCACGAAAATCCGGAGTACCGGAAGTGGTTTCTGAGGCTCGATCACAAAGTAGTGGTTGTTCCTCATCGGTCCACGCCGTAATGAACGCAGTCAACGATGACAGAACGGGAAGATAAAATTGTGTAACGACGACAATGTCGTGAGCAGTTCCGCATTCATTTTTTCTCTCTTTTCGTTTTAATGGAGCAATAGACTGAGCCTCTCCTCGCTCGCTCTCTTTGCGTGTATTTATTTCTTCCTTCGGTGCCCTGCTTTTGGGGGACTACTCGGTCTTGACGACCTGTTACGGTGCTTACACCGGGAAGCAAGTTTGTTTTCCTGACAGTCAAACGGCTTCCGGATCCCGAATTCCTGTCGCGTTGGCGGGCGGGGATGTCGTAATGTTCGGCCCCAGTGAGCATGGACGAGATTTTCGGGCATCTGCTGACTCGATCCCATGCTGGCTCGAACCTGCCATACTTCCTGTACCCCTCGACAATTACAGCGTTTGAGGAAGTGAAAAATGTCCACTTCTGTACAGTGGAACTTCATGATTAATTGAGCAATCGCGCCGTGCTGTATTACAGCGTTTATAGACCGAACCCGGGTTTTGAGCATTAATTTCAATAAGAAAATAAACCTGTAGGTATGCCGAACTCTTTGGAAAAATTTTGAGTTTGTTGTGACCTTTTCACTCACTAAGCCCACGAAGTTATCAACCAACAAAAAGCTAGAAAGATTAAAGATGAAAATAAATCCCAAGGCATCAAAGATTTAAAACTCACGATCGCATCACACGTTTTGGGAGGAAAATGGCCCAATTGAGATGTTAGTGTTCGTTATTTTTCAGATAGCCACGCCCATAAAGTAATTTTCCAAGTGCAGGACGCACCTGCGATTTCTAGAGCTTTAAAAAATATTTTTCGAATGGGAAACCGTACGTGAGTCAAAAGCATGAAGACGAAAATCTGCTAGGACCTTCATTTCCACATCAAAGTGCTGACAACAACCTTTTCAAAATCGAGCCATTGTTATAAATTCAATAATTCAAATCCTGGACTGTATATGTAAGGCCAACTCGGATTTTTTATTTTTCTATAGATTAGATTGATGCTGCTGATTTAAAGTTTTTGCAGACACGAAGGATACTGATACGCATATCTAGTGAATACTGTATAAGGTACTGCATGGATATTTTAAATGAAGCATCCATTATTCATTTCTATGCATAGTTATTTAAAATGAATTTACTGTATTTCGATTGTTTATGCATGCATCGATCTGGTCAACAGGGTCATTTTAAGAAAATTGTACCTCTGAAAAGTTGCCCTACGCTTCCTTGAAAAGGCAGATGAGGTTTCAACCTAAAATTGTACTATCCGAACACACTGAAAATTTCATTTTCAGCGTGAGAGAAAGAGAAAATATTTGCGTAAACCTTTTCTCCTTTTTGTCCCCAGAGAGCTTATGTCTATTGTATAACTGAAACCTTCATTATCAATCGAATTACAAATTATCTTTAATTTGATTTATTTTTATGCCAAACTGAAGTTATAATACTCATAACTGCTAAGAATAAATAATTTTTTGGAAATCTGACGTACATTGACGTGGTTCAAGTCATCCTGGATGAAATGAAAGTGGACGGAGAATTATTTACTACGAAATTCAATTCCCGCAGATTTTTTTAAAATCGCCAAACAAAGGAGCGGGGAAATTCTGGTGAAGAAATTCGGTACTAGAAGCATCTGCTGGGTACTGATCGCCATCATAGTCAGCAGTACCAAGCAGACACTTTGCATTCGAGCCGAACGGAAGTTACGTCATGAATCGGCTGCAGCAGTCAGATTTTGCGCGGGAAAGTTATTACTTGCTTATTTGCCCTACCTTCATATGCTTACATCATGCACGAAGTATCGAAACAATAATCCACTCTCTTCACATGGGTTCTTTTCTTTTTTTTTTGCAAAAACACTGATTCAACATGTTTGCCCTTGATACTCCTATAGGTTGGAAGGAAATATGCTTTTCTTATTTCAGGTAAGTCTGGTCGAATTACGTTTGAAATTGGAGAGGCCTTAATGTTTCAGAAATATTAGGAAAATTTAAATTATGTAAAAACACATTTGCAAATTGGCGGTCGATTTAAAATGCGATTTCAGAAGTTGTTTCCTTAGCTTGATGGGATGTTTCCTGGGAAGCCGAGCCTCTGAGTCAGAATTCTCTTCACCTCTACGGGGATAATAAAAATTCTCAATATCAGTAGCCCTTTCCGTTTACGAAGGATTATGGTCAATTGTAGTAAATTCTCGCACACCACTTGATATTTAAAGGAAAATTATGCATTTCAGCATCAGTAACACAAAAACTGCTAGCTCAGAACAATTTTTATGCGAAAGTCGTTTTCAGATTTCTTCCGGCGGACGAAGTGCTTGATAGCACTTCGTCCGCCAGCGCAGTCCGAAAGCAAGCGTGTACAGTACTGCACTTCCAACTATACCCGTCTGAACTCCAGTTTGATTTGGATGAGCCAGAATGTGAGAATCTTCAAAAAATTACTTTCATCTCCATCATCAGGCAAGACTCCAACAAGAGATGCACGAGACTAATAGAATCAATGAACTTGCTCGTTCTGTACGAACTGTGCAGTACTGTACAATACTTGAATATGTAGAGGGTTGGCTGGCTCATCCTGTAATGTGGCGATTTTTGACATCGTTACCTCGTGTCAGCTCTTGTCATACTCACGCCTTCTTTTTCACTAGAGTTGGTGAAAATGTGAAGCTGGCCAGGAAATAATAAGACGGTCTTCTTCGAAAATTAAGCCCTTTTCCCCAAAATCTGAAACGGCGAGACTCCAATATGGAAAACACGAAACTGACAGAGTATTCGATAAACCCACTCATATTGCCTCGCTTGAATATTCAGATTGATGACTGGCACAACCTGCAATGTGGCGATTTCCGTCATCGAGACGAGAAAGCTCTCGGCATGCGCGTCCCTCCACATATTTCCCATGGAGCCAATACAAAAACAAGGTTGATTGCCGGAATCGCCGCATGACGCGTCAGATGCCAACTCATCATTAGACCAGAAACCAAGACAGTTTATTTTCTTTTTCTGTTTTTTAAATCGCATGATTATCGTTGCATGAAAAACGTGCGGGCGAAGCGGGCGGTTGTGAGAATGATGGAAACAGCGAGCTTATGGCTCGACTGCCACGTCAGCCGAGATGACCCGCGTTATGCATAACTGCAGCGTCTGAAACCGAAAGTCACTATAGGGAAATTGTAATCGATGAGCCGCCACGCCAAGGATCGCCTTTCGATTTATATTTATACCGCATGTACAGTTTGTACAAAATTGACGCTATATGTATGAATGAAGCCACAATTTCAGCTCCAATGCCTCGGCCTCTCGTCCAAATCATGAAGAGCGTTGTGTATGCGGAACAACGAAAGGTCGAGATTTATTGAGATTGGAGGCGGGAGATCTGATCTTTTCAGATTACATCAGTCAAATTTGCATAGCAATTTCTCCTCAAATCATCAGACTCTTCGTCTGGTTCACATTGCTTCCCCATCTCCTCCTCGTAGGAAAATTACTTGAAATCAGCTTTGCGGAGGAAATCCGCACTCTTGACGCGGTGTCTAAGCTGCGTACAACTATCAACAGGTGAACCCGTACAATTTGAACTAATTTTCCAACATTAAAATACTCGATAATTTTAAAATAGAAATCTAAATTCGACGGAAATTGGATTGACTCGCCGCTGAATAAAGTAATTTACAGATAGAGTACTCAAGGAAGTACAGTAGATGGTACAGTACTCAAATTTTCGGGCTTTCTTTTTCAAAAGCTAGTGCGATCTATAATGACATGGATTCGTCAGCGCAGAATCTGGGTTTGTCTTCGTCAAATCTTCCATATGTTCCCTTTGACATTGAAAGCCCGTTTTTCATGATCAGTCAATGTATACGCATTAATTTTAATTAAAGACCATGGGTTATCTTAGAAATCATCTTACGCTTCGGCATTGTAGCTGGCGCACGGAAAAACCATTGCAAGAAAAATGCGAATATAGAAGCGATGAATCAACCGGTTTCATTCTTTATCGGCAAAATTTTGAAATATTTTTCTGATTCCGCCGAACCCCACAAGAAAAGCGACAGTGAAAATACTGACACGAAAAGTTGTTCTCCTTTTAATTACTCCCGTTGATTTAATGAAGATTCTTTCCTGCAAACAAGGAAGAGAAAAATATTCATTAGTCTTCCAAATTGCCTTTTGCTATAGACCATACGAACTTCGCGGTACAAAAATTGGAGAGAAATAGATTATTAATTAGGCCCTTTGCCAAGGAGTAAAGGGCTTCAGAATTTAATTTCGTGATTCCCTTCTTGGAGGGTTGCGAAATCGCGTCTTCCCGCTAGAAAAATAATAAACGCAGCGGGAAATTTTTTTTTTTACGTCAAAAGAGCTAACGCACAGTTTTCGTCTACCGTTTACTGAACAAATATTGATTCACATTTTCGTTTCCTTACGTCATTTGATGAAACTTTTGTATTAAAATTAATCGTTGAGTAAGAAAGCGACATGCTGTTCTCGGATGAGAGTCCCCGGCGTTTACGTGACTGGGCACTTCAGCGCCAGGAAAACCCTCCCACCTGAGAGTTGGTGTCAAAAGAAAAGTACGATTCTGGTGCGAAACCATTGTGCCACAGCACTGCTGGTGCACGTCAGCTCCACTGCTGGCAGTGTACAGATACAACACCATTAGTTCAGCACCATATATTGTACAGAGTTTCTGACGGAAGTCGCCTTTTTTCATTATTGTTCATTGTGGAAACTGGGAACAGAAGCTATCTTTTTCCCTCATTAGCATTCAAATGAATGAATATTATCTCGCTTTTAGTATGACTTATTGCGTCAGAGATGCCGAAAAGTGTTTTTGCTTGAGTTATTTTATATGCTTTTCCAACTGTGTTCATGGCAGTGTGATATTTCAGCTCCTGTGGTCTCCTTTCCATAAATCAGATTAAAATTTTCTCATGAGAACGACAAAAAAAAATCATTATTTTGTCGAAAAAGACTGTTCTTGATTTGTTTGTCGGCCGTTTCGAAACTGGCCCACGGAAGTTATTACGAGGGATTAAAATTGTATAGAAAAATAGAAGGGAGGGAAAATAGTCTTATTTTTCCCTCCCTATTGGGGCTTAGTTCTTAATGAATGAACAGAAAGCTTTATTTTCCGCTTTTCATCATTCACAAAGTTCAATCAACAAAATTCCCACATCCAAACCCCCTCCCCACCCAACCCAAATCCATTCAAACGCATTCAATCACTTCAGAATGGAAAACACTTTTTTTTTTACCGAATAAAAAGAAAAATACCAAAATAAAAGAAAATGCATTCCACAATGTACAACTGTTCTTAATTGTGTTTCTATAGCATCGATGAATGTTTCTTTAAGGAGCCCCTAAAGATTAGCAAGACCTTTTGAACTCGACGTGATCATCGTGTTCTGAACGTCAAGGCTGAGGGACATCTTTCACCCTGTTGAGCAAAAGACAAAGGGCGCCTCTGAAGCTCTGAAATGCCGCACGGATTTATTTTTCTCAACACCGTGATCAATTCAATCCTTTCCATGACTCTCTTTAGTTGCCGGAAACGGATGAACGACGTAAGGAGAGTCAAGACAGAACGGAAGACACTAACGGCAATGCGGGTAATAATCGTGGTGAGGACCTTCAAATATATACTGTATATATATTTTTTGGTTCGAACGTATTCTTGAATTCGTGCGTGACGAATTCGCGTTTGAGATTTTGACCGAGGAACCGGATTACGGCAATTCGCCAAGGTTCAGCTCGGTACGTTGTTCTGAAGGAGCGTATGAAGTTCAATTTAAAAATGTTTTTCCTATTAATTTTGGAAAAAGGTGTGGGTCGTACGCGTACCCATGTAAATACTCTAAATTTTACATACATTCATGGAAAGATGCTCAAGTTCCACTCACAGATAATTCAGAACAAAACATTTTCTTTGCTAATCCATGCCTTACTTTCAGAACTCGGCTGAGCCAAGCCTATGTTGTCTCACCTCAGAGCGCGGACTTGAACGAAGATTACAATGTCGGCTCACCTGTCAATAAGTTGAATCATTTAAAATAAGTTGAGAACTTCTTCCTAGAAAAGTTACAACTTTTATCGGGCACCGAGCGCAGGGCTCGCCAGCTTCCGCACGTCGCCGACAGCAATGCTCGGTAACTTAACCTACTTTCCTCCTGCTCCGCAGCTCGTTGCTTCACTTTCTCCAGGAGTCCAGCTCCATTGCGAGCGCGTACACGCTTCGCTTCTATTTTCCGCCTTCCCATCCGGACTCGGTGATATAACAACAACTTCTGCTGCGAGAGCGCCGCTGGAACGGGCGTCCCCCGAGTGACCAGTCCGTGAAATACCATTTTTCAGCCGACCTCACGTCTTCAGCAATATTTCAATACTTGCTGCTAATAAACGGCAGACGCGGGAATAAGTTTCAACAGGGGATTCATGGGGTCGAAATGAAGCTCGAGGAGCTGATGCGCATATCGATGCACGTAGATGATGCATATTCGCCGAAATACTGTATTTTCTGAGAACGTGTGTCATGCGGTAGGCGATTGAAAATTCCCGGGGATTTTCACTCGAATTCTATAAAGCGTGCTGCACTGATGATATTTCCACCATTTTCTTGAAGCAACGCCTCAAATATGCCGAATACTAGTTTAAAACGATGGTTGAATCAATATTGCATTCATCAAGTAAAACTTGTAAAATACAGTGGAATTTAAAGGGGAGGCTTTTGGTGTGATTGAACTTGATATTACTGAATAAGGAACGACAAAGTGTAAAGGACTTAAACTAATAGTACCTTCATTGCTGCTAGGATAATCCCGTATTATTAAGAGTAAGGCATAATTCATAGCTAGGGATCAACTGTTATAATACAGAAACATCAGATCTCAGCTACTGAGAAAAATTGCGCAAATGCTCACGAAAAGTCACTTAATATGCAAAAGTTGTGGCAATATAGAAGAATAATCCTCCTGGGCTTGGTCTCGAAAATTCCTTTTATAAAAGATTAAAAGTATTCCCACTTCATTTTCTGTGTTGAAGGTGTTGTGGCACAGGGAACTGCAATAAATTATCCCCAGCACTACTGCTCAGAGCGATTTACTGCCTGTGCAGTGCCACAAAAGCTGAACTTTCTTGAAATCCTTTAAAGCTCTACCAACAGCCAAACATACAGAACACCCTACAGAAATGCTAATGCCACCTGCTGCTGAGATGATCAATTTTAGAACCTACTGTTCCGCAGAGTGTGAAATTTTAAATATGGAAGAAATAAAAATATCAGGGGTTTAGCACCATTTCCAGTTCAGAAATTTTCAAAAGAACATGCGTAATGCATTTTTTCATACATGTTTCGACCAAACAAATTTTTGAAGTGAATAAAAAGAATATTTTGGTAAAATTATGCAGTTTATTCCCTTACAACGGCAGGGTTATATTCGCAGTAAATATGAGTACAAACAGGCGAGTTTTTTTCTCTAAGCTTGCAAGACCTAATTATGTTCAAGCATACTCTATACAGTAAAATCTCATTTACAGTATACTGTAATGCATACTTTATTATAACAATATCTTCAAAATTTACGATTTCATATTTCAACATCAGACCTGTCTATAATCAACAAGATCTTGCTTTTCTGGCATTTTCAGATATTTTTTTATCATGGTTTGAAAAACTGAGTGATCTAAAAAAGCTTCAATCATGCATTCCATCAGTTGCATGAGTCTCTTCACTTCATCCTACAAGGATGTGAACATGTCTTCATCCTGGGAGGATGATGTGCCACTTGGAAGCATGTTTGTCATTGATTACAGCTTACGTCCTTGCTACAAGCATCAGTCAGTCAAATTTGAAATCAGAAATTTCATACTGTGCCAACCCATGGTAAGGAAATTTCCATCTGGAGACTTCATTGAACACTCCTCAAAATTTTTTTTTCATTCCAATATTGTTTTAGCATGTACAGTACTATATGAGCTTTCAGCCAGGACTTGCAAGAAAGTTGGTTATACAGTGAGACCCCCACATGCGGACACCTCAACCTGCGGACAATTCAACATAGGGACACTTATTTTTTCATAAACATTAATAAAAAATGCCCAACAAGCGGACACTGACTCAACATAGGGAAATTTTGTTATAAACTTGCAAATATATTTCAGGCCAAATTACAATGAACAGATATTTCCAACCCTAAAATTGATGTAAGAAAAGTTTGTGGGCATTTCTCTCACCAATTTACCATCCATTTAGCTAATTAGAAAAAAAATTACCTCCAGCAGAGAGGGACTTCCTTCTCTCTTTTTCACTTGAATATTATTTTTACAGAGAATGCTAAAATTTCTATGTACTGTACAGAGGTATCAGTATTCAATTCCCCAAATGCCCATATTGTGTTGGAATATATTGATTGGAATCAGTTTAAATTGGGCAACAATTTTTATTTTCATGAAATTATAGGGAGTATTTTGTACATAAAACAGCAATTAAAAATTATATAATGTAAGTTCAAGGGAAAATGAGACTCGACTTAGGGTTTGACTTATAGGGACACTCTTGATGCACCAATTACGTCCGCATCTCGGGGTCTCACTGAAAATTTTGTCATCATAAAATGTGTTGCAACAAGATTTTATTGAATTTACAGTCGAATAATCTTTGCTTTTCTCCGGGCAATTTTTTGGTTACATGAGGATTATTACAGCAGAAGGTCCATTTGGTTTCTCGGGTCGCCCTGCTGGAAGGCGCCGACTAAGAAGTCGCTCCGGGAATTTCTCCTTTCGTCCGCCGTTCCTTCCGCCGCATCCTCATCCATGGTGCACGCGTCCGCCGCGACGGCCAAGCTCACGTCACGCTCTCGGGCGACCAGAACCGGGCACTCGGGCTGCGTGATCGCACATCAGAATTATGTCACCGTTTCACGCTCCGGCTGGGTTTGCTCGGCCGCCGCATTCAGTGGGATCGCGAAAATGCGCTCGCTTGCGTGAGCGCGAAAGGGAAACCGACTGCGCCGCGCCATTTCCTCCTCTCCAGCTTCAGAAATCTCCCCGCATCACACTTCCCTTTCAAAGTCATTGTCTGGAGAAAGAGCTTACTTTTTTTTTTCTTCCACGTCTCCAGTAGGAAAGCACCTTCTTTATGCGAAGTAATATTTTTCCAGTGGTTGCGTCTTCATTAGGGATGTGAGTTGATCTCATCCTTTCACGTTGGAGCTTCTTTAAACGTAAAAAAGGCCCCTGTCACTGATAAGCCGAGCCGGCCGCGCGTGCGTATTATTCAGCTCGCTCCTGCTTCAAAATTAGGAACAAATCCTTCATTTTAAAAGCAAATGAATCATGAAAATGCCTAAGAGCACAAGGGTCGTCCCACGCCAACCGCGCACAAGCGTGTCCATAAATCTTAGTGATAGGGGGCTTGAATAAAGAGACCTTATCCCTGATGTTCTCCCCGATATTGCGTCAGTCAAGATTTTCACGAGAGACTAAGCTTTGATGAACGATTTTTGAATGATTTCAGCCAGCAACAACGCTCTTGAAAGTCACGATTTGAATCCGCATTAATGCGCAATCACATCGAGGAATTCCAACTCGCACCTGGAATTAAGCTACGAAGTTATCATTTTATTGTATTCGAATTGAGGAAATGATTGGCGAGTCCCACGTCAGTGGTCATTGCCTTGAAAATATACCCATGAGATTGCATTGAACCTCGCTTTGAGAAACATTTTCACCTATTTTCAATAATTTTACATATGCTTGCACATATTCTTCCAAAAAGATTTCACGAAGATTCTTGACACTAGTGGTTTTCCGGGAAGATTATAGATTTATAATGTAATGCTCATTCAGGTTACTTTCATAAACTAAGGAAATGCTTCTGGGACCCTCAAAACCCTGTTCTTATAAAAATATAATTATTGCTGATTTACGTACTGCGAACTTTATTACAGTAGAGTCATACTAAATTTTAGTAATGTATAAGGAATAATCTGTATCATAAATGTATCAAATATTTTCGGACATGCAATCAAAACTTTAAAATTCAGGACATTACGTTCACAAGCCTAAGAATCTCGAAATTTCCTACCTTTTCAACGATACCTCCCCGGGTTTTCAAGAATAAATCCCTGTTTATGCGTCCTTATCATTTCTCTACACAGTCTAGAGTAACTGCAGTCGTCGAAAGCCTCTCATTAGTGCTACTCGTGCGATAAAATCCACATCTTGTCGTTACTTTCAATAGGTTTATTTTTTCTCGCTCGTCATGCGAGGATTCCAAATGATCCCATATGAACGGATTCATGAGGAACGAATCATTCTTCTCCGATGCCATGTTCTCCATATTCCTGGAACTGCTTTCTCCACCGGGAGTAATATTTTTTTTTAATAAAAAGACTCGTTTCTTCTTATCGCATATAACAGCAATCTTAGAATATTTAATCCTGGAACAATTAGGAAGAATAAAGTACAGTATTTCAGAACATGTTCGGCTGATATAGCGATTTTTCTTGAGACCTATGATCATCGAAACTGATGCTATCAAGATCATCTCTTCTCAACTTAAACATAAAGCAATCAAACCTTACTCGATCAAATGTTACTAGGTCAGAAGAAATTCTCTTTTACAGGGCAAAGGCATACAAAATTAATATCCCCACCATGTTCTAATACATGGTGGACCAAAAATATTATGCACCAATTTTCAAACTTTAATATTTCCTAAAATACAACATCATAGGTATCCAATGAAAATAAAATTAGAATTCGTTTAATTTACAACTAAATGACGCCCAATGTAATTTCTTTGGTTTAATTGACGTGAAAAGCAATGAGATTTTAAAAATACCTCTGAAAGAAAGCTCTCACGAAAATTTAAGTTTGTTTGCGGGTTGTCTCAGCTCTGCACGCCTCTGAATGATTTTCGAGCAGCCTGTCGGAAAAAAATTCCCGCGATTGCTTGGAATGGCATCTGCATTTCCGGATGGTCTGAGATTTCCTTCCGTTTTATGGTATTTGCTATTAACATGCGTATGTTACCTGGTTTTCATGGTACATTACTGTACATGTTACTCTATGTCCTGCATGCACTACGGTGATATACAACTTAGAACATTTGGAACTGCACGTACAAAGACGAGATGAATCTCGCGAATAGCTGTTACAAACGTAGAACAACTCCACAAGTCGGGGACTTAATTTATTTGTGCAACCATGAATGGAGAAACAGAGAACTCGGTTGCATGTAAAAGACATTTGTAGCTTTGTTAAACCACGCATCACTTTATTTTCTTATATCCATGAGCAGTACTGTGTATTCTCATTCCCATTGGCTTCTTGATTCCTAAAATGGGCTACTACTAGCACCCAGCGAAATTAATGCTTCGCAACAGAATGGAAAAACCGCTGAGCACACGTTGAAAGTACCTGCTGGTATGTTTACAGCAATCAACGTCATCATCCCGAGTTGCTTGTTTCATTATAACGCAAGGTCTATGAACGTCATTTGAAGTTAGAAGTACATTAGGAGTAAAAATACTGTAGTTCTTTTTAATTCCGCCGAGTCGAGTTGACGTGGAACCCATCTCGTCCGTCTCGTGCGTTAACTTTGGTTCAAGCCTTTCTCTGTAAAGAGCATTTCAGGAAATGACGGCATGAGTTGCCGCGCACCTTTTGCCCTTATAAATTTCGTCGTTTCAACATCGGTTCTTACACGCTCAGTTTTTTATTGTCTTGTTCAAAGACCGGCGTTAACGCGATGGTAACTCGTGTGGGATGATGCTGCATTTACACTCAAGCGTGGCTGCCAGCAGAGGGGGCGAGCTGAAGTGATCAAGTTCATTTCCGTGTGGGACACCGCACTGCAGCATCTCGGCGTCGGTTTCACGCGATCGCCGCAAAATATTGCCAAATTGCACGGGGGAGGACCGTGTTTCTTGCTTGAAAGCGCGATGAGCATCGCGTAACGTCCATTTTTTGATAACAGGAATATAAAAACAAAACACAAAAAAAAGACTGTGACGCGATGCGGGGAATGCACCTCGCGGTGGTAAATGCACGTCTATAAAAACACCGTTCGAATGAAATTTCTGCTTACTCCTCCTCCATTTCTTAGAAAAAGAATCTCTGCAATATATTTCTCACAAATTTAAGCAGAGCGCATCCATGATTCGAACAGGTCATCTCGAATGCGTGTCATCAAGCTGTGCTTCAAAATTTAACGATATATACATCGTTGTTATCAACAATTTCCGGATGCAATTATCGTGTACAAACCGATGAGTTGACTGCTTGGAGACTAAATTGAACAACCACAAATGAATGTACAGGCATTTACTTCTGGAATTATGTAAATTCATGAATATACAGGTACTGTATCTGAGCCAATCCTAATTTCTGATTAACGACGGAGTGGCTCCCTGCATAACGAATGACTCGCATGAAAACTCTACATATAACGGAAGTTGTTCACGAGAGAAAAAGTGACTGGTGCAACGGAATTCTCAAATAAAATGTATTGAGGTTGTAGAAATTTCAGATAATTGTGAAAACCAACTCCTGGCACTCTATGCAATTAGAGATAAAATAATATAGAGGGTGGGAAAATCCTGGAATCATCAAAACAACCCAATTGTTGGCACATGAGAAAAGAAAGGAAAACTGGTGCCCTTTCAAATCCCAAACTTTTAGAATTTCAACAGTTTGTGATCACAACTTGTTGCACAATATATAGCAGTGTATTTTTTTATAAAAGTGAGGCACACCATTTTCCATTAGATAATTAATTCTGGCACTTGCTATTCAGGTTATCAAACATAAAAAACTTGTTCGTGAATTGAGTTCAACTTTGTGTTGTTCCCTCAAAAGCTTAAGTGAAATCTCGAGAAAACTATTGATCTGCGCCGCAAAATGTCCTCAAATAATGCATTCACAGTATTACAGAAGCATCAAATAATTTTAAATCCCTGTGTGTGCGTAGCTTTTAATCCAGGTGCGCAGAAAATGGTCAGTAAATAAGAAATATTTCACCACGCGAGTGGAATTCTCCTACTTAATTTATCTTAACATCCAGGCAAGCACAGTGTTGAATACAAATTCTTAAAGATTCTCAGTCAATCATCATATACAATGGACAATTTTCCTTGTTTGGCTTCTCTAAAAATTTTTCAAAGCCATGCTTCGCAGAGCGAACCCTCAGAGAGATCACATCAATTCTTGCAAGAAAGCACGTAGCAACCTTTTCTCAAAATTACTTTTATTTCCATGTCAATGGAACCAATGCATAAAATTGAGTATCATTCGGAAGGAAATGGAATGAAATTCTCCTCTTTTTCGGGAAGATAGCTTGCACCAATCAGAACTTGAGGAAATATAGCACATGAGCAATCAGTTCATATTTTTTTACGCATTCTTCATATTATACGGAGATGCGTGCAATATGACGCTCCAGGAGTTCAGTTGCGGTCCGATGCTTTCATGCGCATTTAGGACCGAGTTACGTGGGACAAAGTTTAAAATTCAAACTAAATCTGTAATTTCGTGATCATTCCGAAATATTGGTCGACAATTCGCAGACCAGCAGTATAGCGGTGTTCCGAAAAAGAAAATCAGACCTGAAAGTCACGTCGCGGACAAAGCCCTTTTTGCGTCCATAATTTCCTTGTACTGTACCTATTTTATTAATTATTTTTCTTGCTGCAGGACGCTTCGCTCTCTGCACTCATAACGCTTACGAGTCATAAACCGAACCGTCACTCGGACACCCTCAACCAGGAACAAGCGCGGTTCGCATCCGAACTCGAAATTTTCACTTTCGTCGAAGCCGTACAGCGTGACGCTGAGCCTGGACATGTTTGAACACGCCTCGAGTGGAACCAGAGCTGAATTAGATGTACAGTATACCTTGTGGAACGATCTTCTCATATGGAAATATTGGCAAACAGCCCCATGGTGAGTAGGAATGCAACTCGATTTATTCGGGCATCGTCACTCAGACTGCTTGTGCACAGATTTCAATTAACTAATTGGCATCCCAATATAAAACCGCATTTTATTCTGATTGATCAACTCGGCAATATTCAGGCTGGCAAACTTCGAGCTCTGGAGGAAATCTGATTGATCAACTCGGCAATATTCAGGCTGGCAAACTTCGAGCTCTGGAGGAATGTCAGAAATATAAGGCCATATCATCAAAGCGTGTACACCGGTTAAATAACATTTTCTAACATTATCAGTTCATACAAGATCCGGCATTAGATTATCCGGACAAGGGCACCAATCTAATCGAAGTCTCCAGTTCCACCAGCAATGGCTTCAACTTGAATCAAGGATACACACTGAATTAATGTATACCTGAACAGCACTTCTTTATTGGTGAACACATATTATTTCACACTTTTAAAAAGAATAAACTTAAATAAAAGGCACCCAAGCGTAATTTTTCCAATTATTTTTCAGTTGAATGAGGCAGGACGTGATTCAATGGCTCTTTTTCATGCCTATACATTTACCGACACGAAAAACCATATGAAGTACAGTGCATAAGCTCAGATTACTCCACAGGTGTCCATATTCTCCATGGTTCATCAAGGTTGTTGGTAAATCATGCTTGTAAATGTGCAAATCATCAGTAACCATTTTCCAGGAAAGCCAATTTTTCAAGTGATTGGATTTTGTGATGTACCGCGTTCAGGTTAAAAAGGCGAAGAACAACACGATGGACGGTTCGCTAATAAAATTTTTTACTGTATTTCGCTGCTTTAAATACTTTGTTGAATCTGATTTTCAAGAACTATATTTCGGAGACTGAAATCGTCCACGAAAGAGGAGCTCAAAAACCTTGTCTTACTTCTTTTCTATCATTATGCTCTGCGTGATTACCGTATTTTGAGCCGCAGATCGAATTCTACAGGAAGGTCTCGTTTTCATAAAACCATGGAATTTATCTTGGATATGAAAGGCGAACGTGAGCAAGAGTTTACCGCTTGTGATGGACGGAACTCCACAGAGTGGGTGGTTCGAAATTTATCCCAGATGCCTTTTTTTAAATTCATTTTTCGTGTTGAGCCAAGAGGAACGAGTCGCGCTTTTGTGAGAAGTATAAATACATCCTCCTTGAATTAGTTGGGATAATACGAAAACCTCGGACGCAAAATTCAGTCTAAAATGATCATTCTGCCTTTTATCATGTCTAAGAAGATTATAAACTTATTTTACTATTTTGGATTCACCGCGATACACTCTCTTAATCTGTGCTTTCTTGGAACCTTCGAAGGGCTCCGCGTGAGCTACTAAAAAAAATGCCAAAATTAATGTAACCAACACGAATAAAATGATATTAACGAACAGTCTTTGTAAAATTCAGAGGGTCCACAAAAAAAATTGACATGGGGCATTTTTATGTAAGGAAAACATAATTGTTTTTTACGGACCAATGAAGAATTGCAGAAAAGTAAAATTAGTGATCGTCTGGACTTAAACTGCTGGATAAATGAGTTAGCAGGATGCCGAACTTGGAAGCAAAGGCAAACTTGTCCAATTGGTCACCCACTTCCTTTTGCATCAATTTGCATGTTGTGTTGCTCTCATCTTTCCTTGCCCTCCCCCAAGTCTTTGAGTCAGGGAGGGCCATCAAACATTAATCTTAATATAATTCAGACAGGGACTTCAACTAAATTTGAAATGACGAGGTTTTTGACTTAGCTGGGTCAAACTGTATGTCCCGGTTTCTGAATGAGATGCAAATATGGGCTACGACCGCGACGAACTTGAAAAAATTTAAATTGTACCCGACAATCTCATTTTCGTAGTGCCTATGCTTATAGGATAAGAGCGCTGGCCTAACGGACTGCGGAGCATATATATTGTATACAGCATTTCAAAAAGGGCTTCCTTAAGACTAACTTTATTTAAGAAAAAAGCTCTTCTTGTCAAAGAAAGGTTGAGAAAATCTGCTCTGCGACGCCAGAAATATCAAGTCAACGCTTCTAGCAACTCCAGTCATCGACTTTAATCCGTCGATTCGCAGTCAACCCCCCCTTTTTTTTTTGCTGCTGCACGTGATTTCAATCGATAAGCTCCGTAAAACACTTCGGTATCCTGGGAATGTCTTTGGAACGAGGCCGGTTTATCGCTCGAACTCGATTTTTAAAATCTACGATGGGCCAGAGGTGATCATGATGGAAAAAAGAACGTGACTGAATTTTTCCCCCTAGAACCCCGTAAACAAAGCCGAGCGGACAAAGAGTTGAAGAAAATTTAGGTAGCACGAAGGCGAAATTTCCCACCTACCTGCCACGTCAGTTTGCAGCAAAGTAAGCTTTCCCGCGAGTTCCAGCGAGATGCCATTATCGCATCCCCATCATTTCTTGCATAATCAACTTGCACTAAAAGAAACTCGACGAATTTGATTCAGACGCGCTACATTATAACAAGGTTCGATTGTTCAGAGTCACTGGTCTATCTGGAAAATTTCAAATCGACGAAGCCTCAAATACGCCAGGTAACGTGGTTCGTAATTTTAAATTCCTCTGCTACATAAGCTGCAATTTTCAGTAATAAACACGCACTGTGTGTATTTTTCACGCCAAATACCGTTGACACACGGGTGCGGCTATGATATTCGAGGAAAAAAGTACGCAAAATATCCCTTCATTATGCAACGATAAAAATATAAATCGTCCTATTCAGGACGGGATTCCGTTTTGAGAGATGACAGTGTTGGGCCACCGTATTCTCCAATTTTCAAGAGCTGGTGGCGATGAAGATGTATCGGTGTAGGATGAAGTACGACGTAGGAGTGGAGCTGAATCGATCGGAAAACGAAGTTCATGGTGCCTGTTGCACTTTCTATTCTCCATCATCATCATCCAGTGGCATTCATGCACGTCAAGTCGTAACCCGCGAGGCATCAGCCAGAAACTTTCGGACTATAAAATATAAGAAAGAAACGACACAGGAACCCGGAAGTTCACGGCGCGCAGCTGCGTGAGAAGCAGAGCCGTTAACGAGCGTAACGCTCCGCGGTTCGGCTTGACTCTCCGTCAGGGGTACACTTGCCCTTCCCAAAATGTAGCAACCTGGCAATCGGGTTCCGGTGTAACCCAGGGTCTTTCAACCTTCTTCTGGACTTAAGGACTTTGCATAGACCTAAAAATTTGTGCATAACACGTACTCCCTAGGTTCCAAAATAATTTCTTTTTTTGCAAAAAAGCCAGCACTGAGGCTAGTGAAAAGCGCCAATGACGACGGAAAATGCATCATAAATGTGGCTATTGGGCAGGGACTTTAAAACAAATAGTTTGGAATAATACTGTGTTTGGACGAGATTAATTTAAGAAAATTATGTTGTAAAATGATGACCCAGATTCAGATCAAGGGCATGCCCGTTTATCCCTATCAAAAATTTGAGACAATAAAAATTACATTCAAACTTTTCTGTCTTCTCGACATATCTTACTTTAATTTCAATCTATATTGGAACATTAAAGAAAAACATATACTGTACTGTACTGGACATATTACTCCCCTGAAACCTCCACGAAGTCCAGCACGTCACTTGACAACCTGTATGCAGGACTACATGTGATGCAGTACAACAGTTTACGTCTCCACTGATGGGGAATATAATGACCACGTATGGATTGAAGTCCAGTATTTTCCAAAGGAAAAAAGGGCCTGGTTTGATATAAATTATCTATCAGGATTAGACTGAAAAACTGCTTGATCTTGGTTTCAGACTAGGATTCATATTTTATCTCCGCTGAGACTTTAGCTCTAAAGACATTTATCTTCTACATGCCGGAAGTTGCGCATTGAAACATACGTGTTTGAGATTTGTCTTGCAAGATTAAAAAATTACCTTTTTGGTGCACTAATCGGATATGCAGACATATACTGTATTATAGGATAAACTAATGTCGATCAGCTTCTGGATAGCTGGTGCAACCATTGAGCCATTACATTCCACAAATAGTGACATAGTTTTCAAAACTGGTGAGGATTATTTGTGAGGTGATTTGTAACTACCGCGTTCGTCACAAATATTTCAAGTCTTGCGAAATTTCCTCCAAGAATACGATAGCGCTTAATCTGATGGAATGTTATTTATTTAGATTAAAAGCACGATAAAGTATGAAGTAAGGCTGGAAATTTCTGGATATTTTGGACACGGAAGTACTGTACTGTTCTATAAAGTATTTGAGCCACATGAGAACATGAGAGAAATCCGAGTAAATGAGCGGAATGAGCAAAAGCAGGATTTGGTTAAACAGTTATTCTTATTATCAGAGAAGAAGTGCGCTTTGTATTTTTCTCTCAACAGCAACTTTTATGGATTAAAGACAAACCGAGACTTATATTTTGGATAGGGCTTATATATACAGTAAACCAGGAATTCCGGAACTGTATGAAGGCTTATTCCATCACTAAGTACCGTACACTATTATTTGAAAGGATACAGTGCGTCATCAGGTCTTCCTAGTTTTTTTTCGATTAGAACTGCGACTATGCCCGATGATACAAAAACATGCACACGTAAACCCTCGTACAATAAGTGACACTACTTTCTGACCAGGAGGCCAAAAATATAATTTGCTGCCCTGTTAAAAAAATATCATTTTAGAAGATCTCATTATTCGCATACACGTGTACTTATAAAATGTATATAAAGAAAAAGCAAATTACTGCATGAAGAAAATTTATTTTCGCAAATCTTCATGAAGAGGGACTTCGCATTGATTTGTAATTTCGGATAGGAAAACCGATGCTTTCGAGTTGCTACTCAAAAATATTTTGGCGTGCCTGCTTCGAGCAGCATAGCTCCACGATACCATCGATTCCCTCTAACTTCACAGTTTTCACTTTTGAACAGTTATTTTGAAGGTAACTTTTGAAATGCTGGGTCCGAGCAATTGATGTAATCGTCCAGAAATTCGACTGCCAGCTCGATAACGTTTGGAAAGTCCCCACGTCTCCACGTTATCTTCACGCCGCTATTGTTGGACTCTTGGTCCTGGACGGGAAAAACGTGAAGATAGAGAAACAAGAAAAAGGAGACGATAAAACGGAAACAATGGTCGCGCCGAAATTTATGGCGGGAGTAACACAAGGAGAGAAAAGATATAGATACATGTGTAGAGAGAAAGAATAAGTTGCATAACGTCACGGGATCCGAAATGCTCAATAAAAAGCCTCATTATGATTATAGCTCTTTTGTTCCGTTGCCTATACTGTGGATTTATGAAATTAAACTTTTAGAGCATTTTTCCGGAAATCATTCAGTAATGTGTCTTGAATTTGTAGCAAATTTTACGAAGGTTCAAGTCTAGGCATGCCGATATACATAAGCTGAGAAAAACTCCCTTATCCAAGCACTGGGTCGGTTGACAGTTCCTGAAAAATTCTGATTTTATTCCTGTATTTAAATATACATTAGACGCCGTGAACATCAACATCCAAGCATAATCACAACTTCCAGAACTACAAAAATAAATAAAGAAAAAGCAAAAGTGGCTTCATATTTGTGTAAAATAAAATAGGGCAGAAGCGAGTGAAATTCTTAAAATATACGGTAAGTATCGTCATTTAAAAGAAACAGTTGAATGATCGCAAGTCACAACTCACAAGTGCTGTTAATGCGTTTACTGTACTGTACACGCTGACATGCGTACTGTATATAGGTTTCTATTGCACGCTGCAAAGTTTTTTTGGCGATTAAAGATTGATGTACATACTCCAAAACATTTTGTGCTTGAATATCTGAGTAGGAATGGGATAAAACTTTGCCGGGCTAGCACACTGATTTCTGACCGAATTGAAACATCTCGAGGGGATTTTCTTCGGAGGAAACGTGTATCGTTTTGGTTATCAATTCTCAAAATGATCCGGCAAGCCAGCTCAAAGGTGTAATCCCATCATCAAACTCCAAACAGCGTCCTGTCTCCTGTCAAACTTGGCTCATCCGTTGGGAAAATGAAAAGAAAAACCAGAAACAAAAAATGATGATGCGTATGTACTGCATTGCTCTTGCGTCAGCACCACGACTTCCTGCTCGAAGCGGTGAGAATCGAGGAACCTCCTGTGTATCTTGGGGATTGTCATTTTTTTTTTTTTTTTGCATTCCCGGGAACATGCTTTGATTGATATCCTGCTCTCAACATTGCAATTTTCTTCTGGCAGGAAATCGACGAGTTGCTTGCCACACGCCGTTGGACAGGAACGTCGCACGCCCCCGAGAACTCCGCAGTTAATAGAGCCTGATCGACGACCGTGCTTTATGGCGGGTGAATTCCACCGCTGGCTTTTTAAGGGTGTGAGCACATGAATCTCACGCTCAGGGGGTCGGACTTAAATTAGTAAAGAAAGGGAAAACAACAAATGTGCTCTTCTGACAAATTCATGGCACTTTAATAAAAAAATGCATTCAATTTTTGAATGTGTCTAAATGGTGTAATTCCTGCAGGCTGCAGCATAAATACATTGGTTGGTGCATTGCCAGAGCACCTTCCCTTCTTATGCCCAGCATTCCATATTGATAAAAATGAGCTTAAGAAACATTTACAATTATTGGAATCCAATGAATAGACCCTTTCTGAAATCAAAGAGTATTAAGAAAAACTGTTGGCCATATACAGTATGATTTCTCATTAAAGATTCTCTTTAAATTATTCATTCAACTAAGCCTTATATGGGAACAGGATGAAGACCTTGTGTTTATAAATTGGGTTCAGAAACTGCTGCAAATGCTATAATTCTGGCTTATGCTGATGTTCTTGTTACTGGTATTTTGTTTTCAATGTCAGGGAAAGAAGGGGGTGTACACATACGCATCAGTTGTGCAGTTTTACATTGTGGAATGTATTTTATTTTATTTTGGGATCCATATACAGCTTTTTTCTCTGTTTCCCATTCTGAAGTGATTGAATGCATTTGAATGGATTTGGGTTGGATGGGGAGGGGGTTTGGATGTGGGAATGTTGATTGAACCTTGTGAATGCTGAAAAGCAGAAAATAAAAGCTTTCTGTTCATTCATTCACAAATTTTTGTACCATGTGTAGTACAGTATTTAAACGTTCATGTTTCCTGCCTATATATACCTTGGGATTTTCGTCAGTCATCCATTTCAACCATCGATCCACTGGTCGCAATTTTTCTCCAGCAGTGAAAACGACTGAATATACTTAGTTTCTTAGTTGCGGAAGACGCCGAGACGCGCATCCCTTCTGTCTTCAACTTTTACCCTCGGATCTGGTAACGTATCTTGGGCACCAAGGATGGGCTCGAACGTGTTCCGACGCCCAACGATGACGAGACCTGCGGCAGACGGACGTGTGCCAAGCGTTTCCTGGACGGTTTCGTCCGCCCTTCGAGCAACAAAGCTTCAAACAATTGGAATCTCCTCCGGAAGTTTCGGTTGAGCTCCACGCAGGTTTTTTTTTCCTCTTTCAAATTCGTACCTTCCTGTTTTGACCAGGTGAAGCTCTAGGATAGGAAATTTCAACCGAAATATCCTCTCGAGAGCGCCCTATTCAACCTTGTGGGATGAGTCTGAAACCCTCGTTTGCTCATTTTTACCGAATATTATTTGCAGCAGGTGAAGATACTTCCAGTACTTCAAAATTTAATTCTCAAGGTGATCCTAAGAAGTGTTAAGAATAGCTCATTCACGCGCTTATACTGCACGCAAGCAAAGTGAAACCCACTTCGATTTCGGGCAGCCACATTAATGGGATACGAACCGTACAGTACTCGATTGCCAATATACGCACGGACTAATAAATATATTCGGTATATACAATTTCATGAAAACATTGAAATGATAAAGAGATTATATTTGCTTCGTCAGAAATATGAATGAAATACTGTATTAGAAAACAGAAAAGGATGATATTCAGGTGGAGAAAATTCTCATTTGTTTCTGCCTACTTTCTAAATGTCATTCTTGTGTATGGACTGTGCATTCTCGTGACTGCTCCTTACAATCGAATATCCTAAATATATAGGCCGCCCTCGATTTTCCCATCTAACTTTGTTGGAAATTTCCAGTGCTGTATTTCACTTGATTTGAAGCATCGTTTAAAGGAATTGAGTTAAAGAATGGATAAAAGTACTGTATCTTCTTGATTTCTGTTACGCTAAAACGAAAATTGAGCAAATTAAACTTTATGCAGCAGTTCAATGTGTCTGGTCTCCCTGTATTCATACTAAATAAAGGTACATATTGCAGATTTTAAGCTGCATTAAAAACATACCAGATGCAAGAGACATCTGAGTGCTGAGGCAGTTACCCAGCCTCCAAGGGAATTTAATTTTAAAAGTACAAAACTACATTATGGCTGGAGAAAATAAGAGAAGCTGGAGCATCCTTACTCCTCGGATCTTAAAATTGGACTTCTATTATTGTCTCTGATCACAGGTTTCATGAAGACAACAGTCACACACACAATCAGCAAATACAATCTCGCATTGTGAAATATAAACTCACTTTCAAAAAGAAATCAAATCAGCAAAGAAAAGATGCTTCCCCTATGGCGCAATTCCTGATGCGCAAACTTTGAAAGCAAATAACTCCATGAATTTTGTACTTGAAAAAATCCACGGCGTCTTAAATTGAAGATGAAGATGTTTTTTCAACTTTTCTTGTATCATATAAGACCCAATTGACAAATCTTGAGATATTCTCACTTTTCTAAACCTAACTTTTCTTTGGTGATAAGAATCTGGAAAACCTTCGTGCCAGATTCTTGTCTCACTGATGCACAAGCTTTTGGTGCAAATAGTGACTTAAAAAGCCTTATTTCTAAATTTATATGAATGAATGTATTTCTGCAACAGGTACAGTACTTAAGTTGTTTCTTCGACAAGAGTTCCACGTTGAACAGGCTTGGTGTACACTGCGCAATATATTCAACTCTCTCTGCGCGAGCTGAGGACTTATGGAGTTGAAATATAAAATTTTCAATTTTAAAAATTAAGGAAACCCCGTGCTGTATTCTGCGAAATGCAGGCGAAAGAATCCCGCTTTTTTAAAATTAGTTGTCGTGAATATCTCGACATTTCTATCGAGTACGTTTGAGAACATTCCGATGCTCTTAATGATTACTTTGATAGGGGAAAATGCAGATACAGTATACTCTAGCGCGTTTCAATGTCGAAACAGAACCTTTGCAAAAAATGTTTGAGGATTTCTGAGCTTGTTCCTAAGCCAGGCGGAGAATTTGCAAACGTTTCCAAGTTCCAAGCGTTATTCGCCAACATGCTCTCCATCTGTATCTAACAAGAAGACGTACTCGAGATATTAGCCCATTTCTGTAGGATAAATTTAGTAGCAGGTCTGCGCCTCATTTCCGGATATATATCGCATCCAATTTAGGAACGGAACTCAAATTGTCTTGCAAAAGTTTTCAATCCAGATTGAGATTGCGTCATCGTGTTACGAAGGTGTTAATTCCTGTTTAAATACCGGTACTGTTCTCGTTAAGTGGACACAAGGGTTGCGCACTAGTCTTGCACCCGTGAGTAAACAAGTTCTCTCTTCGTCTACAGCAGGCTGCTTTAATAGAAAGACCTCGGAAAGCCTTCGCGATCATAATCTAAGCGCAGCTTGCACTTGGTTGTTAAGAGCCGCGTTGCGTAAATGCCTTGCAAAATTTTCATTGAAAACGCAAATCCTCTTTGTATGTGAATCCAGCTTGATTCCTCCTCAAACGAGGCGTGTGACGAAAAAAAAAGCTAAAAAAAATGTAATCGCTTCGTGAGCTGGAAATTGCCCTCTTCTCGGAGGTTGACCGAGTTCAGGACAGGAAGTTAAAACATTGCAGTTGCGTGAGTTGAAAGCATTCCTCGTTTGAGACAACGAAGTGGCCAAAACCAATTGGCTAAAGATAAAAGGAATTTTATTTCTACGGGAAGGACAGTATTTTAGCGTGATCCATGATGCAGTACAGTACTTCCGAATCGTGGGATTATCAGGTTCATGGAATAAGGGTAATACATGATGGGTTCATCGTCCACACTTGGAAACTATTTTCCATCCACGAAAACCATCGGAAAAAGTCACCAATTCGGCTTTCTCGCATTTTCATGCCTCATGGATAAATCCAGATTGATGATGTCTGAATTCCGCCAAGGTCTGGTGTTATCAAGTGGCAAAAAATCGACCAGAGTTTATGCGATGATAACCCCGACTGTTCAAAAGTAGTAAAAATATTGAGAAAATAGTTAGGCAATGCGAAGTTGAACTGCGAAGACTGTTTCCAGCCTCATGCAGAAGAATAAAACACTTTTATTAGGGTTTGTTCAAAAGTTTAGTCAGTCTTGTACAGTACTTTCCTAGCTTGTTGGATGTATGGAGATGGACGGAATCTTTCTGTCAGTAATATTATGATAAAGGAATTTCACCATTTTGTGACCATTCGTTCCGGTGCTTGGTTACACAGGCTGAAATGCAGAAAATTAAGACTTAGTTGAAAGTGCATCTCCAAAGTGCATTTGCATCTGCCTCGTGAGGCTTGACTCGTCACACTTGTATTTTTTACAGCTCTTTTAATCCGGATTCGAGGCTTCGAAACATTTGAAATCGAGGTTACGATGTCTCTGTAGCAATGTTCTAGATGTGGCATACATCATGGTCAAATGAAAAAAAATCTTACTCATACTTAATGTGAAGGTTGCTCTAAAATGCTAATAGGTTTACAGGAAGATAATCCTTTGCGAATGACGAGAGTTCCCTCGAGTCTTGACGAACTTCCACTCTCCCAGTGCTGGTTCGAGGGATTTCGATGAGACCCTGTGTAATACATCCAATAAATTCCTTTATTTCGAAGTAAAACGTTTACCTTATACTGTACTGTACTGTAGACTAGCCAAGAATTCTCCTATCCTATAATTTTAAATATCCAGCGTTAATATGTTTATTTTCTTTAATGAAAAGCATGTTGGTTGCATAAAGTACAGTTAGACCTATACTGCTTAAAAAATCCCTTGAAAATAAATGAGCTGATTCTCCTTGACTCAAAATATTTCCACTGTGAACCTCCATAACATTAAATTTTCAGACGATAAACGACAGGACATTTAAATGGAAATGATTTTGGAAAGGAATTGCATAAATGTAATAGGGCACATTTAATGTTGAAACGTGGTTCTCATCCTACAGACTCATTTACAGCAGTGTACAGTGCGTAACTTTTTTATGTGAAGGAAAGATTCAAGCACAGTACTGTAATTGTAACTAACTTTTTTAGCACAACATCTTTATGTAGAGGAAAGAATCAAGTACGGTACAGCACTGTAATTGTTTATTCAACCCAAATTTGCAGCCCCACTATCATTCCCAAAATATCAGCAAACATTTTCATCTTCAGTTTCCCTGACTCTAAACCCCTGTCAAAATTTTTAAAATTTCCGTAGAATTTGCCTTAGAGAGGTCCGAGTGTATTTCGGAAATTTTTTTGCAGCGGTGGATAATGGAGTCTCTTCTTTCGCCGCCGGAGTTTCTTTCCATCTTCCGGAAATGATGGGAAGCAACCGCTTCAACGAGGTGAGAACGACGACGGATGAGATTCAGCGTTGCTCAATGCTGGTGTATTATATCTTCTGATTACAGGACATGTTCCTGTGACACAGACAGAAGATGATGAAGAGCCGGTCGATGGGTGGGCCACTGCATATATGTAATACACTACGCCCAGGGAAGGAAGCAATGGAACGTAGCGTAATTTACTCTTTCCGGGTCGCGTCTTCTCGACGCAGACAACCAACTTTTCTTTTTAAACCTTTTTCGTAGATTTCGTTTTATCGCGGATCTTCAGAATTCGACCAGGGGATTCCTTCGTCATCCTGAAAGTTTTGGCCTGTCTATTGGAACGGTGTGGACTCCGTTCTCTCCAGAAAATGAAGGGTGTGGCTCGTTCAGGAGGATTTGACCGGTAAAATTTAATTACAGTATCTTTCATGTAGCTCATTTATGATTTCATATCCTGCTCCGAGACTCAATCCAAATGTGGTGTAGACCAAACATTGCGAAATAGAATACAAAAGTTTTGTTTTCCGCCGAAGTGATAACCGAACATTTTCAATTACAGTACTGCGATTTTCGAAAAATAGCCTCTGGAAAGTTTTCAAGCACTGTATATAATGCGTATCTCCTGATTCCTGACACTGTCTTGAATATACGCCCTGCTTTACTCAACGATAGATTTTCTTCTAAAGCTCGTAAATCAATTTCACATATGATATTTGCGTGGACTGCAATTTATCTTAAACCTTAGTCTCGCGCTCTCAATTAATCCCCCAATTCTCGATAACTGTACTGTATATAATTCAAATTTTGAAATTCCGCAGGAAAGGGCTTCCTTTATGCAATATTTTCAATGCAAAACTGTCAAACTTTTGTACTGTTGTTCACTCTTTTTAATTTTAATCGTAAATTAGACCTATTATGATGCGAAAACTTGGTCTATATTTCGGGAAATATTAATGAAAATAACCTGGTCTTATTTAAAAGTGGCAGAAACCCCGTTTTACTCAATGATGGACAAGATTGACGCTCCAATTTCAAGAGAATCTGATTGCTTCTTCCTGTGCGGGCAAATACTGTACTTGAGAAACTCCTAAAATATTCGTCTACGGTTTAAAAAAGTTTAAAATGGATGCAATCGAAGCAAAAAGCTCATCGGTATTTATGCACATCTCGTATAGGCCGCTCTTTCTCCTGGAAAAAACACGCAAAAATGCTTAATCGTGATCACGTATAGAGGCTCGAAATAATTCTTCCCGCAGTTTAGTTCACTTCCCACCGAGGACATGCAACATAGCACTTACATGAGTTTTGAATCATCATGATTCGAGATTTATTCGTATCTTTTTCAATGTGTCGTCCATATGCCCATCATGTGTCCTCAAACATTTTGGAATTTGCTCTGGCCAATGATGCTACCGTACTTCCTAAATGGGCTTACAAAATGTGTGTATGCGGTATTCCGCAGCTTTGCTTCAGTGACGTTATAAAAGAGTAAAGATTTTTTTAGCGCGAGGACCTAGATAAGCTTTTCTGGCATGTTCTCGAGTTTTCAAAATCCGTGTCTCATTTTTCATGCGCCATTTTTGCAGCACATGCCCTCCGGTGACATCTCGCAGGCGAAAGATTGCTCGAGTTCCGAGACCGGTCGTAGAAGCGTTGGCATCTGAAAAAAAAAAGAATAAAAATCTGCCACTAAATTTACAGGTAACTTGATCTTCAATAGTGTCAGTGTTTTCATTTTCCGCGCTCTCTTCCCTTTACCCTCTCCCACTCCGGATACGAACAGAGATTTTTTCTCTTCACTAGTGGACGGAAGGAAGAAAAAAAACAACTGTCCTCGCGCGGGCAAAAACAGCCGTGCGTGCGCTAGCGTGACATCGTCACGCGTGGGGAAGAGGCGGAAAAAGGAAATGCATGGGCGCCGGTTTCAGCGCTCTTCCTGATTCGTGCCCTGAGGCAATGCTGTCGATGCAGGAGTGAAAGTCTTACATAACACCCGGGACGGACGGACTGGGACGCACGCAGGGAACGCGTTCCGGCCGGAGGACGAGGTCTGCGCCGCTGCTGGTCGTCTGGCGTGCGCCGCGCGGAAGAAAGGAGATGCGACCCGAGAAGGACGGAGAGAAAGAGGAATGAGGAGCCTGAGAGGGAGGAGAAGTGAAGAACGTGCTGTTTCGGATCAAGCACTGACTTACGAGGACTCTGGAAATTGGCAGATCTGACATCCCGTGTGGAAATTCTGTACTGTACAGGTGGTACCTCGCCAATGTGACCTCCCGCAATTCGACCGTCCCGCAATTCAACGGTTGAATTTGCATGGAGGTTGACTTGCAATTCGACCCTTGCCCCACAATTCGGCCTGCTTTTGTAACTTTTTTTTAGTTTTTTTTAAACCTACATTTTAAATTTCACAGAGTGTCTCGCAATTCGACCGATTCGCAATTTAACTCGAGTTTGGCAACGGATTAGGGTCGAATTGCAAGGTACTGTACCACCTGTATTGCTTTAACTTTGCAATAACATGCTTTTTTCGTGAATACCTCGAAAACAACCACTTTCCAGAATGTGGTTCATAACAGTCAGGCCTCTTTTGGGCACATTTTTAGCAGTGATTTTCGTAAATTTTCAAAATTTTCCAAAAATTAAAATCTGTCAATCCAACTTGAATGCGGATACAGTATATAATGTACTGCTGGCGTTGTGCTACAGTACAGTACTGTATTACGTTCGTTGTTGGTGAACACGTCCAAGCTATCACCCGCTGCTTGCAAGAATGAGGGTGCTCTATAACTTCCAGGGTCTAGACGGAAAACCGTAAAAACCATCTCACAAGGTATAATTAATTTTTAAATTCAAACAAAATTTTGAGGACAACTTACAGTTGAAAGGTTGCCAAGACATTCGTTTACCCACATGAAAAAGATCACCAGCCATCCAACCAGGTAGCATAATGTGGTCTGCAATTTATTTCACGCATTGTGTGCAGATTTGCAGACACGTTTTTAGGTGCCCAAAGTACGTTTAAAAACTTTTTTGTTGCGGATATTTCAGATTTATTATAAATTTTAGGACAGTATACTCGCCGTATCTCATGGGAAAATTGAGCTAGGGACTGTTAAGACTCCAGGAACAACAAATAAAAAGTTATGTATAGTCTTGCATATTCAAAAAGTTCTGTTATCGCGTGAGTAATGGAATAATGGATTGCCCTTCAGGCAGATGTTCCCTACTGTCGTTTTCAAGGGGATGGACCGATATTGTTCTAGAAATACCGTGGTACCTAATTAAGCAGCACTTTCCAGCAGTTATGGTGCAGTACTCAAATTTCACCGGGGATGATAGTTGGAGGAAAGTATGAATCTTAGTGGAAAACGTAAGTTTAAGACTTTTGCTTCGTTCCCCTGGAACTTACAGAAGTACCTAAACCCAAGTACCTATTCAGTAAAATGATGGAAGCTCCTATACGCAGTGGATCAACGTCAGCTGGTCAGTAATTTTCGCCTACTACAAGTGACATCTAGACAGGAAATGTGTTTCTGGAGTTTAGCATGGTTCAAGTTTACAGACAAAATACGCAGGTGACGTACTACTGTACCTTCCGTGCTCGCGTTTCCTGCTGTTTTGGCGTTCCTTATTCATTCGCAACCTTTGTCGATTCAATAAAAAAATGATATTGGCATCTCTCATCAACCCAGAAAATTTCAGAGTTATGAATGAATCACGCTCAATTCTGGGATGCAATTTCATAGCACAGTATCGAAAAGCGTCGAATTGCAGCTCATTAAAAGATCTTTTCTATGATTTTTTTGGCCTCTAAATCTGATTTTTCAGAAATTATTCCTACAGGAAAAGAAATATGAGGGATTTTGCTCGAATCACGGTCTGAATTTATTTGATTCTACGAGACTGATTCCTGTGAGTGTAAAATGACGTTCATTTAAATTCTTGATCTCTCAGTTCAGTAATACAGTACTATTACTTGAAATGAACCCGGGCGGATATGTATTTTGAACGACCTGCATTTCTGTGAAATATCCCAATGAGACCACAGAATTTTGAAACCATTCCGGTGGTCGATGAACAAACGATATTATACGCAAATAAAGCAAGATATAGAGTACAGTACTGTATTGCTAAGTGGTGTCATTTTCTATCCAAGGTGGAGCCGTGGAGGACTACCAACGATCGAACCTCCCATCCTCATCGTACTCAAGGGAGTAACTGTCAATGTACAGTATATAATTTAATGTGCTTGAAGTACCCCGATATTTATATGTACTACGCCGAAGACGGAAGAATCCGTGATATGGCGAAGATTCTGTCATCAAGGGTTTAATTTAGAAGTTGATTTTACTTGATCTAAAGTTCTAAACTAGATGTCACTACAAGCCAACGATATTTCTTGCTCGCCGAAATTCGATGTACAGCATTCGTTATGTAGAAATCATGCACTGGGTGCAGCTCAATTCTGAATCCAATGAAAGGCGTCATACTAGCACTCGAAAAACAACGAATCCCAAAAATGCTGATTTATTTCCACATCAGATGATAATCGATAAATGGACGATTTAAGGCGGAGTAATATCATGCTTCATTATAGATTATCCACGGAGAAGGCGGTATAGGTGGATAATCATCAAATTGCGGATTAAGCATCCTACTTGTACTTGAATTGTTCAGTCTGGTTTGCTGGTTCAAGGTGAGTTCTGATCCACTGATTGTCTTGCGCATTTTACTGGGCAGAAGATAACCAAAAGAAAATGCTCCTTATCATAATTCGAACCCGGACATTATATGATTGGGACGATTGAAGAGGGTGACGTAGCGGCATCTGAGAAAATTTAAGCCAAGCTCATAGATTTACTTTTAAAGCGAACGCGAACCTTTGTGCAAGTCTCACAGGTTAAATTGCACATTTACATTCCACTTAAAGGAACTTTGAATCCGCGATCATGTAGATTGTAGAAGACTGAAAAAATATGGGATATGATAAACCTACGTTTTATAATCAACGAAAACAGTATTTTACGTGTGATACGAACACGGAGTCCAGTGCTGTATTATTAGATACTGTACTTTAAACTCTGAAGTACAATATATTCAATAGAACCTGTTCAATCGAAAAAAAATGGACAGCAACATTTTAACGCTATTTCTGATAAGGATCCTTTGTGTTAGAGCAGCATTGCTTCACCAAGCTCACGAACGAATATCGATTTAATAGCACACCGTCGAATCCAAAAATGAATGTAAAATCTCTGGATGAGTGACATCTACTTTGTAATTCTAAGCAATGAAAAGTAAATTTCCTCGTGTATCTGCGTGGCCCTACAGTGTCATCCTCGTAACAAAGGGTACGGCAAACGCTTCCGCTTTTCACCATATCCAAACAGCGAAAAAAGTTTACGGAAAAACTTGAAGAAATTTGGAGGGCACGGAAAGAATAATATTATATGTTGAAATTATTTTTATTCGCATAATCCTCATATAATTTCAGTATGCAAATTTATCGCCCGTTTTATCCGCCAACATTGTAAAATGCTCTCTGTATACCGGGATTGCTGAATTATACTGATGCATGTGTTCGATACGTTTTCAATGAAGAAAACATGTGTGTCACACTTGACTGAGGCTCTTTTACGTCAACTTTGAGTATGATTCAACACACATCTGAAACTTCCAGGAAGAAAAATAAGAGAAAAAACTTCACTTTACTATGAAAAATTAGTGAAACGAGCGAAAAACACGTCGTCTTTTTTTCCGCGTCTCAAAAGTTTGCAAAGATTTTTTTGCTTTAGTTTCGCATCGGTTCATTTTACTCCGGAGATAATTTTAGGGGTTCCTGTTCAAAGCATCTACGGAATCCACACGCTTCTGCGGGTCTATTTCCTGGTGCATCCTGTGTACTTCTGCAATTAAAATTGAGGAATGGTTTCTCTGATTAAAACCACATTCAAAATCCAACTGCACTGCGTAAGGATTGAAGATTCTCGGGAATACGAGCAAACTTCACAATAAACATGCAGACCTGTCTTCTTTAAAATGCACCACTATTGTTATAATTCAAAACTAATCAAAGTTATAAGTGATAATTGAACATGGTCATAAAGACGAGCATTGAAAATATAGAATAGAAAGCCGAATATCTAGTATGGGATGAGTTTAGGAGGCAAGCATTCAAATTATTTTAATAATACTCGAAAAATCGGAATCAAAGAGTGAAAAAATTCCTTTTATTCCGGGAAAGTTATATAGTTTTCATTGGAATCTAATGGAAGGGTGACATTGCAGTTTAAAATGTATCTTATCTTGCCAATTTTAATCCCGTGTGTTCATTTGTATGCAACATTCAAACATTCCAGCATTTACCTCTAGCTGATTTTTTGAATTTCAAAAGTGCTGCAAAAAACTGAATCGTTGTCTGAAATTAAGTTGGATGAACTCAGCATATGTACTGTTTTTACAGTATAAAACCGTCCATGAATCACATCGACGTGAAATATCTTTAACGGTGCACAAGTATCAGTGCAACTGCTGAACCATTTGCGTGTGTGTCGCAAACGTTCAAAGAAAAAGTCTCTTTGAAGTTAGCCTTTTGAAGGTATGCAACGGAATAAGCTTCGACGTTACAGATAGAGAAAAATACTATTTTATCGACACGTGCATTGAATATACTTTTTTGTCACTAAAAATTTTCGCGTCACTTTCATGGGTTCACGTACTCCGCTTCAAAAGTACGAGTAAGCAGTATGAAACCGGGTTTTGTCCATGCTCAAGTACACACTCGTAAAAGCAGGTGGACTGGACAATAAAACAAGAAATATTCGGGTGAGTTTAAATAAATGCGCTTCAACGGGAAAACAAGCCTTTCCTGGAAGCATTGTTTCGTAGACACCGTGAAAGTCCAGGACAACATTGAGTCCAGTACTATCTAAGCTCAGGTATTGTGATTTATGAATGTTCCACAAAACTTTCAAAAACTCAATGCTTCATTTTAAGTTTATAAAAACATGTTGCGAAAATGGTGGACTTGCTCGGAAACACATTAAGCGTTCATTTGTGTATACATCGTCATCCGAGGAATACGTATCATGTGGAAACGACGATTATACTAGCTGAAGACCGGATGCTTTTGTCTGTGTACAGTATTTAAATACAGTACTGCATTCATGATATACGAATGATAAAAAAATTTTAATGGTTGTAAAATGATGTCCAGAGATGATTTAAATTGCTGGTCATTGTACTGTACAATCCATGACCAAAATATATGTTGTTCTTAAAAAAAGAAAGCATTTCATGCAAACATTATTTAGTTTGCTTTGTTGTATCTGATAAACTTGGATTTTGGCGCAGATAGTCAAATGCACTCGAAAATTGAAGTCCGAAATATGGAATTATATTGTGGGATCATCCGTCATTGGTGCGGAAAATAGAAGGGGATCGAAGAGTCAAGGGTGCCGAAGGATTTGTTAGTTTCACGGTCTATTTAGTTCGAGAGGAATTGATTATTGTTGTGTCTGGGCTCAAAGGAACCCGTCGGGGTTGCTTATGCAAGTTCTTCTGAATGTTCATGAGCAACCTGGAACCTATCAGGAGGGTTCAAAATTCCCAGGCATGCAGATGGGCGATTAATGAGGGCCTTATTCCGCGGCAAGACCGGCAGGAAAATAAAGGGATAATGAGCTTTCGTACTAAGCAACCGTGGCAAGTATGCCGACAGAGTAACATGTTTGTCAATAATGCTGATGTCTACCTGGCCGTTTAATCGAGGTCTGACATTAGCGTCGTCCTCTATCGTCCACGTTTCCTGAAAATGAGTGTTCGCATACTCGTAATACCTTTTTCCAAAAATGTATCGTCTTACATGGTAAAATACGCATCACAAACTTGACCAAAAAATATTATTGGGCCAGGCCTCATTTTCAGATACAGCATATGACAATGACAAAAATTAATGAATAACAATTGATGGTTCTGTGTGTAATGTGACCTTTTTTGGGTGGGACCTTTGTTCAGAGCAATACTGTAAATGGTGATAGCGTTATGCGCCTGATTTGATGACTGGTGTCACAGATTTTTCTTTAGATGATAATGAAAGTACCACAGTTACTCAAGTACCACATGCACCATTGTTGCTGAAAGTTGGTTGCGCGTCATACCCTACCACTGCATGAAGTTCTTGTCGAAAAACAATTTTCTGCTCAATGTGAACTTTTTCAAGCTAGTTATTTTCCAATCACAGTAACCCCAATGAAAAGAAGAAATAGCAAATGAAAAGCAATTGAAACATAGTTTATGTTTGAACCTAAATTCATGAGTTATACTTTTATAGTTATTTGACTAGTGGGACAATTTTCAACACTGGAACCTGGGGTGCGTTTCATACACAAGCATATAGGCTTTTTCTTGCATTTTCAAAACAAACATGCAGTTTCATATCTTACATAATCGGGTATGTGGTATTATAACGAATATTATAGTCATAATAGGCCAGGCTGGGGCCAATACTTTCATGGTCTCTAAGATTGTTTTTATCCGTTTTTTTTAACGCATACTTGACAGTTTGGAGCACAGTTTTAAAGCCTTCCTCAGGTCAGCAATGCTGATTTTGCTGTGAAGGTTGATGAGGTCTACCAGGTTCCTCGTAGATCTGTTCTTCGTGGTCATTTGGTTTTGGTAGGGTTGGGGCTTTATTTGAATGCGTTTGCTGCGTATTTTCAAGTGTTCTTGGAGGTTACTGTAGTTTGGTCATGACATCTGTTCGCTTTTTGACAATGAGGGTTCATCTGTAAAAAAACTTGATAAATTTGTCCAGTGCGTTGCCGAAGTACAGTATAGTATAAGGGTCACTCGCGCATTACAGTTCGAAAAAGTTGATTTCAATTACACTCATTTTTTTTGCATTCGAGGTTCTTGGACGATAAACGGCTCAGTTTGTTTGTTGACTCATTGAGGTGAAGTCGCTTATCCGGGTTCGGAATAATTCATACGCACGTCGAGACACGAAGTCAACTCCTCAACACGACTCGTTGAGTGGAAGCAAATGTTGTCTCATTGCAGATGAAACAAGCAAAACGCGGATTGAGAACAGGGTGACACACAATCCATCGCGCAGGATGTGAACTGGATCATCGATCAAAACGTTGTCATTCGATCCCGGGGTTTTTTCAAGCGGGAAGGGAACTTTTTAGGCCCCGAAACCGCACTGTTCGACAAGACTTCTCCGGCTGCCATTTGTAGCGTTGTTTACCGCAGTACTGTCTCGCATTCGTGCAGTGAATGATGTGCGTCGATCATCTGAGGTAATCCAGATCCGAAACAAGTTTGGTTGGGTTCGTTTTACGGCGTCGTCGGCCTGGTTCTCGCCGTCGCCGAATCCCGCCTTATTCCGAGTGTTGACTCCGAATCGCGTTACGCTCCTGCTTAGACATGAGCCACAGCATGCTCCACGCACTAATTGTTTCTCCTCTGCACCGCTCCGCTCAATTTATGTTCCCTTTCGGCTCTTGCTCAACACGACATCCTTCAGCTCACAACATCGCGTTCCAGACCCAGCATAACTTGTTTCTAAACCCATCGCGCATCTCGGGTTTCTGAAGAGAAAACAGCGCCAGTCCGGCGCGGAGTAGTCTCGGATCATCCTCCGCCAGATGCTGTCATTAGCTTTTGAAGACCGACACTTCATGGATTATGATGACCACGTCTTGTTAAGTTCCGGGACTCTTCAGATTTCTGCGGAATCCTGCTGGTACCCTGGATCAGGAACCCTTTGCATAATTGAATTTCCCGGAGGTGGGCAGCCACCAATTTTCCTCCAGATGCGGTGAAGTCCTCCAAGAATGAAAAAATTGCGTCGGGAAAGGTTGACTGAAAGTATCCGTTTTTATTTTTATGGAAAAATTCTCAATTGCGTTGGGAATGCTTTTAATTTTTTTCGCGGAAGATCCTATTCAAACGCATTCAAAATAATATACAGTATATGTATAAAAATACTATCCACGAATTTATCAAAACATTTTTCAAGTGACTTGGAATGGACTCGCCATTTCATGTAGCTTCAAATAACAGTTATTTTTGGGGTTTTGGGGGATCTGGAGCGAATTATCCCTTATAAATAGCCTTATCTTGACCCACGGCGGCAGCGCTTTCTCACTGAAATGGATCAGTAAAATAACCGTGGTGACATTTCAGGTCATATTCGGCTCCCTTCGTGTTTTTCACATCCTGGGAGACCACAAGCACTTCTTTCGATATTTAACCGTCTTTGCGCTGTAATATTGAACTGGAAATATTACCACAGCTCCAAAATATCCCTAAAAAATGAACCCCACTCAAAACGTTGAGTGAGTTCAGTTTTAGATTTTTTTGGAAAGAAGGTATACGTGAAGACTCATCAGAATGCGATGGATGTTATGCGTTGCTGTTATTCCGTGATATGTCATTATTGCCTACCATATCGTCTCAAATAACCTCGATTATCATCGAATTCCTAGATAATAACTACGCGCTATTGCTAAATTAAAATAACACAAGAATAATTGAAACAGAAGGACAAAAAGTTGATTCTCTATTTTCTAAAGAGAATTTCTTCATCATATCTTCCACGAGGGGGGCATTTGAACGGTGAAAATTTGTGGACAAGTGTAGATGCTCACATGCGGAATTCTTGGCACAAAAGTGATACGGAAGAGTTCCAGGATTTCACGTGAAGAGTTCTTTTCTTGATATTTAGAATTGCCCCTTGAGGCATCTACTTTTCAATATTCGAACTGAATGACCAAAAAAAAAAATCCAACAGCTGTCATTACAGGTAATAAATTCCCTGGCACATCATTCTTTCAAATGGCGATACAGCACGTGAAATTTTTAATTGTTTCAATGAGGGAAAGACAGATTACGATGAAATCTCACAAAAACGTTCTGCTTCGCGTCGCTGATTTTTTTCTCAGCTTTGAAACGCGTCAGGTTCAAATGGAAGACTTTAAAAAAATTTCGTAAAAGGTGACGATCTAAATTGGACTAACGGTCGACAAATCTTTCCTTGTCAGTGCCGATATAGGCGACGTTTCCCATTGTACAAATTTCATCCTGCGGAGAATCAACGATTGCGGGGAATCTATTCGATAAAATCGCGTAGGAAGAAGAACACATGTCCCAACTATATCATCACGCAGAAAAAACTGTGTACAGTATTCGTGATTTCGGAGCTGGTTTAGAACGATTCCAATAACCAGTTCAACGAGGTGTCAGGACACAGTGTCTTTTGAGGATTGTTCATTTGGTTCGAAGTCCGTTCAAAGACCCTGATAACCAACTCGATGCGTAATTGTCACACACCGCGATATACCGAAACGGCGCCTGTGGACCGAGTCCTCGCTAACGACCCAGCTTTGTTTGAAGGGAGTTTACTGCGAAAACTGCACGTTGATCAAAAGATACACTTGGCAAACGCATGCGTTCCGTTCCAGATGTCAGAGTATTTACAAAAACAGGAACTATCTCAGCGGTTATCTTCCGGCTGGCTGGTAGCAAACGCGTTCGAAGCATTTTTTCCCCCACAATTTCGAGCCTCATTCCCCCCCCCCCCCTCCCCGGCGGAACGCAAGTGAGGGTGAAATCCGCATCGGCTTTCCCCAGTCCCGGACTCGACACTCCGGGGGTAATTAGGCAGCTGTTTAGACGAGCATACTTTTAAACGAAGCGGGGATGAGAGAATTGAAGCAAGCGCGAGAGGATAGGGTTACGAAGGGGGTTCAGTTCCGGCATCGATTTCGAATCCGTATAATGGAATCATGGCGCACAGGTGACGTCGTCGTGTGTGTTGCAAGCAAAAACTGGAAAAGTGACGTAAATAAATAAATAAAGTTTTTCTAGGAATAAACCGAGGACGCGAGGCCAGCTTGACATCGTAATACGCAAACCATACGCTTCATAAGGTTTATTCTGAAACATTCGAAATCGAAGGAGGAAGAAACGCAGAACCTCATCAGCTTCGAATGACATCGACTGGAGGAGGGTCAATATTTAAACAGCAGAGGTACTTCAATTATCAAAACTAATGCCCGCGGATGCCTTTTTCTCGGATAACGCAGACGAACTGAAAAATTGTCACGGTTGAACCCGGGTGAAAAGCGAAAAATGAACTTCCTCGTGAAGCTTGAAGTACGTTCGAGTAAGTAATTTATAAAGGAACTTTAATTCAAGTACACGAGACGCAGATTGCTTTGGTTCTTCTCCGTCAGTCGTAATTTTTAAATGGTTAACTGCATGACGATCAGATAACTTAAATTCTACTGAATCGCAACTTTGTTCCATTCGGTTTTGTTTTTCGAAGTTTAAGTTTTTTTTTACACAAAGGGGATAATTATTTGACATCCCTTTCACGAGGAAGGGGACAATAATGAAACTTTCGATTAATCCTGAAACCTTTCCGATGCTGTTCAACGCTTAGCAAGCCCAGTTCAACCCGGCTTGTGGTCTTCGAATGGAGTCCGTGTCCATCCATGATGGAAACAAGCGTCTATCGGCAATGGAATCTCCACGTTGCATAAGGAGCGATTTATAAGACCTACAATTTTTAAAAATCGAGCTTTTAAAGAAAGTTAAACTTCCAAGTTTCATTTTGGGAAGGTACTTTCCGAGAAGAAATGTTAGTCACAATGTTTTGTGCTGTTTAGTTCTGATTTTGCGTGTGGCGCACATGGAATTCCAAACCCTACTAAAATGCAATTTTACCTTCAAGTAATTGAAGATTTCGTTTGGTTAAGTGTGAATTAATCTGTCTAGCCAAAATATTGAGTCTCGCAAAAAATACAAACCAAGAAATGTGTGCTATACATTTTGCAGGATATTTGTTAAACCCGTAATATGTAAGCTGCAGGAAGTGATTTCGATTCCTTAGGAAGAATTATCCAAAAAGTTTGCTCATGTGAATTTGAATTTTAAAGCAAATTATACGGCTCAAAATGAATTTTTAAAGCCCCTGCTCAATAGCCACAATGTTTTTTTTTCAATTTAAGTGAAGTATAGTGTACTTAATTTTGCGTTATACGGGCAATGAAGCTCTTTTCATGCATCAATGGCTCTGTTGTGACATTTTTTACTTTGTATGCAGCAAGGAATCACCTGAATCAGCAACACACCATGTATCCCAAAAAAAGTATATGCTAATCAAATGTTATGTAAAGCCAAAGCGCAATTAAACAGTATTAACTTATGCTTTTATGTGAGATGGATTGCTCGAAATCATTGCTTTGTATATTGTACTGTACCTGGAGCATGCATGCGGTAAGTTTTTTTCTCCTATATTGAGCCGATTTATTTTGAAGTGAAGAAACGAAGGCAATTATGATATTCAGTTTTTCTTACGTGTATTATTCTGCTCACCTGTAGTTTCAATAGTAGATATCATGCTTCGAAATCAGACTTTTAAATGTACAGTATTTAGAAGAATCATAAAATACTGTACTGTAAGATTGTTGACGAGGCACTGAAAAGAAAATCGGACTACAATTTTCCAGGCTGAAGAATAGAGGAGAATGCATTTTTTTGAATCCGCTGGCAGGCGGGGAAATCTTCGCGGTGAGATCACAAAAATATGAGCCTTTGATGACGTGTAGTTGCGTATGGGGGAAACGAGGGCAAAAAACGAGGCTTTACAGGATTTTCGTGCGCTTAAAATTCCTGCGCGAAGTCGGATCATTTCCATTTCTTGATAGTTACCGTTATTTTGATGGGATCGTTGTTCAGCTCCCGTAATTACGATGTCAACCGCGTGCGAAACAATTCCTTGTTCGTCACGCGGCATTCCCACGGATTTCTTCCCGCCGGTCAAAACTACTCGCAGATATTTTATTGTTTGCAGCACTGACATGGAACCCCGATTCAGAATAACAAAGACAGCAAAGCAGCAGTATATTGTGATCGCAGTGCCGCGCTCGTTTGTGTTGATGTTGATTCTTTGTTGATTGCAGAGCATGATGCTATCCACAAATCTCTCTTCCTTGTCTCATTTCCTTTCCATTTCTTTTCTTCTTTTTTCCCCCCTCTCTAGCCGTTCACTGAAGATCTTATTCGTGAGATCTTATTCGCGCATGCACGTCCAGTCTTAGTCCGATGGAATACGTCAAATTAATTACTTCTGTGGATTATTAGATAGCGAATCGGCGCATTTATCAAGTCTACTCGCGAATGCGCGAAGGTAAGAGCTTGAAAGACAAGCCGCTGAATAAATAAGTTTCCATTTGTCGTTACATGGGCAGAAGCTATTCAGTATTGCCCTGAACCACAAATACAGTTCATCAAGAGCAAACAAGCAGAACAAGACATTGCAATTCGTACCGGACAATGGAACATATTTATCCGTCCTTTTACTACGCAGAGTTGCACGTGGGGTTTGTACACCCATAGAAATTCGAAGTTCGCATATGAAAATCTGGGCTTCAAACACCAAATGACTCCAAGTGGAATCACGCGCCAGAAAGAGTAAAGTATGCAGTTTTGAGCACCGCTTTATCTCTGTGATGTTTTATTTAATAAATGGTTTTCAAAATTAAAGGGAAGCATTTCCCCTAATTTTATAATTCCTATCGAGTTTTTAATGCACTATTCAGTGATAAAAATGTTGAAGTAGGTGTTGTCAGCGATGCTTTTGTTCACAGCAATATTTTTAACACAAAGATTCTTTCGGACTACAATCATTAACCTTCATTAGTGTCTGTGATTAGCTCCTCCTTAATGCAATTCTCAATCAAAGAAAAGTTTTTGGTTTCGTTAGAGTCGTTGTAAAGGAACATGAAAAAATCCACGTGCAGCACAACAGAAAAAATGGGGAAAATGTATTAATATTTTCGAGAAGACCGCCGGAAGTCGCGGAAAATGCCGCGTTAGCAACACATGCGAATACATATCTCCCGCGCGTTATTTGATGTTCATCGCCACAGAAAGATTGCGGCGTTTTTTTTTTCGTTTTTGCTACTTTCATTAACGTCACTCTCTGTCATTGCTGTTTAAAACGAAAGAGAAAAAAAAAACAGGAAAAGCCTGGAGGAATGAGTGAGGTAGCCATTCCGGAATCGCTCTATATGTGAATGTTTCCGGGTTTTGTGGCAGCTTACGTGATGTTGGGGTGGAAAATGTTTAACCACTGACATGTTGGGATCAGGATGAATTGACAGAAAACTTTGCGTGCACTCCATTCAAGATAATCACTCGCTGCATTCAGCAACAAACATTTCAAAACTCGGTTTAGTGTGTACGCAATTTTCATCGCGTTTAGTTTTTTATTAAAGGAACTGTTTGGATAAGGGCTTCCGTTGGCGGCAAAGACCGGATCACGAAGGCAGTTTGTAAACTGGGGTGCCTGAATGGGGGAACGAATAAGGGAGGAATAAAAATGAGAAGGAAAAAACCTACGGCAAGCAATCGCTCGACGGACTTCAGGAAAAATTCCCTTGTTGTGTTGCTGTCCGAGCGAACTGTGTTTCCCCATTGACAATTACGCGACCCTTGGCTCCCGTGACCCGATTCTCTCTCTTTCTCTCATTTTCTTTGGCTTCCCACGACCGCTACCTCATCTCGCCACCCGACGCGCTTGGGTCACAGAGGTTAGACGCAATGGCGATCTGAGAAGCCAGGCTCCGCTCGTTTATCTGCGCGAGGGCTCGCAAGTTGAGCATTCATGAGATGGATAGTATCCATCACAGTAAATCTCTATCTTGACAGCCTCTGCTGGGCTTCCGGGAGAGACTCAAACCTCACCTGCGCGTATATGTAATTGATGGGAGGGGGAGGGGGAGCGGCCGTCGGCACCGACAGGGGCGGCCATTGCAGGCCGGCCGCCCGTCCGATTGGTCCGTGCCGTGTCGGGGAGGTTGGTACCCGCGCTGAACAGGGAGGCGGAGTCCCCGGCGCCGGCCCGGGTTAGCCCGGTCGGGGTGCAGAGCGATTAATCGTGTTTGTACAGCCACCGCGCGCACTGGTAAACCAGAGGGAAGCAGGGACAGTTCGGCGCCTCTATCCCCGCGCGGGATCTGCGAGAGAAAATCGCGGACGAATCTCTTCGGTCTCGCCATTAACATCGCGAAACTTGAGTGATGTGGTCGCATCTTCAGACGAGTCGGCTCTCCATTCTGTGGCTTCTCAACTCTTTTTTTCCCCCGGTGGAATGTTCCAGGTGATTTTTCAAACCCTTTTAAAGTTTCATGCGGATCCACATGATTTTCATTCGTGCCGAACCATCATTTCCGAAGTGAGAATCCTAGCATGTATTATCTCAGCAAGCCTAAGTCCATTCTGCATTATTTATGTCCCTCATGTGAAATTCATCGGCGTGAAACACGGTGTTCGGCCTACGGCTTTTTCTATATGTGCTCGCAAATGCCTCTGGCCATATCAAGATGCAGATATATCCGAATGATTAGCATTTAATGAAATATCTAATACCGAGTGCACGATTTTGTCACATCATCTGACTCTGCAAAAGGGATGTTTCGTATGCCGAAATCATTCAATTAAACGACTGCAATCGCGCATCACGCCAAAAACTGGCATCGTTATGCTATAGTCTCGATTCAATGTCAAAAATATGAGAGAAATCATATGAATTTGATGTGCGAAAGCACATTTTGTGTCTCCAAAAGTTTCTGCGGTCTTCGTCGAAATTTTTCCGTCTGATAAATTTTGTGCCCCAAAGCTTGTGCGATATTTGACCACCAATCACGTTCGCAAGACGAATCCATCGCTCACTTGAACCTCACCCATACGAACCCCTTATGATGCACATGAAGTGAGGGAAATGGAACATTCTGACGAATTCATTGCAAGACCGAGAACTCCGCGAAAATTAGGACGCGCTTAGTTTCAGGAGAGGATAAAATTGGAGATTGCCCACTTTAAAGGCTTTTAATCTAAAAATCGCTCCGCCATAAACAAAAGTGAAATGCACTCGAGTCGTAAAAGTTCTCAAGAAACTCTTAATTTTCCAAGCACGAGCAAGGTAATTATTCTATAATTTTTTCGCTGCGAAAATGCGCCATAACTCCATTCAAGTAGTCCCCCGCCTCAGCAGCGAATAAAGGAAACACGAAAGTTACTTGACTCGCAGCTCAAATTGTCGCATCAAAATCGAATGCTCGGGGAACCAAAATTTGATTAGAGCGATAAAGTGGAAGTAAACCGCGTAAAATTTCTTTTTTTGATTGCCGGTCCTCACAAATTGCCCAATATCCCGTTTATGCGCTTCTCGGTTTGTTTATCGCGGTCGGAACAGTGGATTAAACGCTGGTCACATTTTTGGCAGGAACGAAAGAGAACATTCGTCGACGTGATAAAATATTTGAAAGAAAAAGTGCTTCGGGATTGAGCGGTTTGAACTCGAAGGATCCACAGGCGGGGTCTCGTTTCGAGAGTGAGGACGGAACCGCGCGTGGATTGGCAAGTTATCTAAAAAAAAAAAAAAAAAAAACTTGGCAGCTCTGGGTGTACACATCCACTCATGAAATGGGCGCAACGTCTTCATGATCGTTGCACAGAGAATTCATGAGTGACTCGGACTTTGACACCATGGTGAATATTGACGACCCAATGATATCGCAGCCATCCGAGGGGGAAAAGGCCCCCGGCCGAACTTCCTTCAATATTAGCTCTATCCTGCAAGAAACCGTTCCGGCCGGGAGCAGGAAAAATAAGCTCGGCCCCGACCACGCCGCAGTCATAATGACCGGAAAACAAGCCCACGCCAAACACGCCAAAATGATCGCCGGACTGACGTCCGACACATCGAGCTTCCTGGCCTGTGCCGACGACATCCCATCGGGTGACGACGACATCGAGGTTGACGTGACGAGCGTCGAGACGCGGAACGACGACAGCGAAGACGCCGCCAACAGCGATGGGATCGGCGCCGACGACGAGAAGACGTCTTCCGAGTCGTCCAACGCGGCGTCGAAAGCCGGCAACAATGGCGACGCGACTGCCACAGAGCGCGACAGTGCGGAGAAAAAGAAACACGAGAAGCCGCCGTACAGCTACAACGCTCTCATCATGATGGCGATCCGCAGCAGCCCCGAGAAGCGACTCACGCTCAACGGCATCTACGAATTCATCCTCAAGAACTTTCCGTACTACCGGGAGAACAAACAGGGATGGCAGAATTCCATCAGACACAACCTGAGTCTCAACAAGTGCTTCGTCAAGGTGCCACGGCATTACGATGACCCGGGCAAGGGCAACTACTGGATGCTGGATCCCAGCAGCGAAGACGTGTTCATCGGTGGTACTACCGGCAAGTTGCGACGAAGGTCCACGGCGGCGTCGCGCACGCGCCTCGCAGCCTTCCGACGCACCGTGGCTTTCGGCGGCGCTGCTGGCGGACATAACCCTTACGGTCTGGGTTGCGGCACGTGGGCGCCGCACTTGAATCCCTTGTACGCTTACGCCGCTGCAGCGGCTCTGGCAGCGGCGAACGGCGTGCGACACCCTGGGGTAGCCAGCCCGGTTTCCCCGGCTGCCAGCATGTGTCCACCCGGCGTGTCCGTGTATCCCTACGTGCCGGGCTTCGTGCACTCGCCTTCTCTGGGCGCCATGAACTACTTGCCACGCCCGGGGGTGTTGCCGACGTCGGTGGCGCCCATGAGCATGGCGTCTTCGCCCGGGTCGCGCGACTCTCTCGCCCAGGGACACTCACCAGCCGGACACTCACCGCTCCTGTCTGCGCCCGGTGGTTTCTCGTTGCCACCGGGACTCGGCCTGGCGCCGTCGGCGTCCGACCTGGGTTTCGCGTTCAGGAACGTTCAGCAGTACTCAAACGCTTTCTTGTCCCAGTCCCTGTTGGCCGGACAGCCGTCACCGCACCAGCTCGCCATGTCCGGTGCGTGTCCGCCCCCTGTGTCCTCCGTGCCCGCGTCGCAGGCCGAGGAGTCGCCGACGGCGTCGGCGTCCCCGCAGCAGCTCCCGGGCTTCTCCCAGGGCGTCGTGATCAAGCAAATATGACATCCACTCCGCTGATCCCGGCCTAGGTGAGGGACTACAACAACCCCGTTTTCGGAAACCCGCGACCGCGGCCAGAGCTTTACTTTCGATTTCACGGGCTTGCATTTTATTTGTTTTATTTTTTCCCCGTCGGAGGCAGGCGCTTCGCTTTATTGTCGTTATTTTTTATTCCGACCGAGTCAAGGCGAACGCTGCAAGTTTTTGTTACCAGAGAATCAAATGTAAATTCCAGCCCTGTTCCACACGGAGCGTTGTTAACTTACTCTTTTTTCGTGGTAAGATCATGCTTCTGCTTCGGACGACGATTAGAAAAAGTATCACACTAATAGTCAGCCATAAATTGAAATACAGCGTGTTGTGTGATGAAAACGCCAAAATACGGAAAGTTTTATTTATGATAGCTCTGCAAGAAAATCTAGAAATTAACCCCTGGAGGATTAAACCAAGGATTAGCACGACGCACATCTGGCTATTTGAACGAGATCACTAGTTGAAAACATGGTGCTCTATAATTTAGTTCAACGCTAATTGACTTAACTTATTGTTCACTCGATTTCAGATCACGCGCCCAAAAAGATGCGGGTGTGGTTTGAACTTGAAATGTTTCAGTTGGGACCGCATTTGAGCAGCTTTTGGGAACATTTACGTGAGATTTTCGAGTATAGATCGTGCCATAGTCTCATACGAGTAAATGCGGCATATGCTCGAAAAAGCCAGCATCTCGAAAACTCATTTATTTGAGGAATATCGCGAGTTTTTGGCCAGTGCATAGGCCGTATTTTTTCTCAGAAATTTGGATCTTTTGTGGCTAATGCTGCTTTTGCCCCGTAATTCACTGCCCAAAATTAGCGTGTGACCTTGAGTTGCGCGCGGTCTATAATTGCATAATTACGGTATCATTCTGCTTAATGGAAATCGAACTAAGCATGTCAAAACAACTGTCGAATGAAGTGCACCAGAACGTAAGTTTAAAGCGTGCGATTCTCCTTTTTCTCTCTCCGAGGCAGCTCAAAAGGTCAGTAGGTATTTTTTTTTCGTGTATAAGACAGAAGTGTGACAGGCAATAGGGGCTCTGAAGCAGATAAGTGATCCAGCCCTCTGCTGTTCATGACCTGCTGGCAGCCATCGTCAGCAGGCGTTGTGCGAGGGTCCTGCCCCTGGCCGCGTCGGCGAGAAACTTCCTTCCGATAGGGTAGATTGGTATTATGTGTCTCGCGGTGCGTAATTGGAACGAACATTGTGTTTCTAAGTAACGGCGTGGGGGGAAATCGGAATCGACTGAGTCGATTTCGGTGTTGCTCGAAAACCCCAGTCTTGAATCTCGAAAAAAATGTTATAGAAATGGAGAAAAATCGAGCCCCGCGACGGGCTCCCTGATCTCATCGAAATGTTTGGAGGACGCAGCCGCGGGATGTTTTATTTTTTCTTTCTTTCTACGAGATCAACGAACGTCGACAGCCACAGAATCTCGGACATTTTCATGAATGCGTCGAATGCCATCAATCATGTGGCAAACAAGGACGAAGGGAAAAAGAAAAGAATTAGTCGAGGGGGACAGCGGCTCGGTCGAAACGCTCTGATTCATATTCCGACGTTCTCCAGAACAATTTTCCCGCGGACAGGATGCTCCATCCGAACTGATTTCAAAGAAATCGGTAGTTGTGTCCACTTCTCAACTGTGATAAATACCATTTGGCGGGACGTGGGAGCTTTATAACTATCGAAATTTGTGTGTGTCGGGAAAATTAAAGACAAACTAAATAATGGGATTTACTGTCGTAGATGCGCGACGAAGCTATACTCCGTGTTTCGCCGGAACGAGATTCGCTGTCAGGTTTCCTTTAAGCAGTTTTGTCCCTTTTCTCGCTCCACGTGACTGAAAAGAAGGCAAAAAAAGCTTCGAAAACTGTGTTTTACGGTGAACGAAGGGTTGGAGGAGAGTTTTGCGGGTCTCCCTGTGTTGCGCTCGTTTCTATTTGCCGGGAAGATCAGCTGTGTTTGTTGACAAGGTGCCATGTATGTCAGCAAATCCTTGGCGTTTTTTTTGGGGGGGGGGGGGGGAATCCACTCTGCCGNTGTTTCCACGGTGGGGGGGGGGGGGGGGGGAGTCCACTCTGACGTGGACCACAGTATTTGACAGCTTACCTCGTGTGTTCGCGATTTCGTACTCCCGTATATTTTCTTTTCTTTTTCTTGTCGCCATGTTTAATTCGCGCTGTTGGACTAATATTGTTTGAAGCAGCATTCGGCACGATGCTTCATGGGTCAAGTGTTTCCGTTTCCCCTGGTGTTCTTTTTTTTCCTTTGCGTTCCGGAACTTGAAGCTCCGAAGCGAACGATTCAATGCGTGGATAGATCTCTCATGATGGCTATGACAGCGTGGGTCAGTTGAGGCTACCGATCGGAAAGTTTCATACCTTTTTTTTGTTTGGATAGTTTTAAATCATTAATCTTGAAAACCCGAGGCTTTCGTTGAGAAATTCTCCGAATGGATCCCCTGTCTGTGTTTTAAGCAGCACAAGTGGAATCAAGAGGAGTCCCTTGATTTCTGCGTTTTAGAGGACTGCGTTGACCTCGAGGTTCTTGTCGCCTCGCCGTTCACTCCGTTCATTCAACCTTTAAAACGCTATTTATTTTACATTTTTTAGCCCAAGGCCTGACCCGGACTATTCACGCTTATTTTGTTGACAATCTGATTTTTTTTCTAAATCTGTCTCGAATCAGATCCACTCAGCGCAGATTCGATGCGCGTTTTACGCTCGCTCCGCGACGCCGTTGGTGGCTGTATTGCGTTGGAACCCGATCATCTCAAGTCCCAGAACGCTGTCATACCCCCGAGTACTGCTTGATGCTTCGATTGTTCAGATTCAGTCGATATTTCGATGTCATTGTGTAAAAGAAATGGAGTCCAAGTTTGAAAGAAAAAATAGTGCTTGAATTCCAATTGCGTCTTGTTTCAATTCCGTACCAACATCCGGGTGGTTATACTGCATGGATTCATCAGCTTTTCTGTCGAGTCTCAATTTCTCCAGAGCGCCAACAAAAACACAAACTCATGGGTATAAATTATTGATCAATGTGCCACACTTGAAGGGCGTTTTAGCATCACGTCGGAAATACACTTTTAAGATTTTCTTCAACTGCCACACTTCCCAGATTTGTAGCGCAGCTGTAATTTTCCTGGTTCTTGAAATGCCTCCATCTAAAATTTTCAAAATTTTCCAAGTTGCTGGACGGCTTTCAAAGCTAAGGCTAACGCTATTAAACCTAAATTTATTCCGATCAATGCCTTCTTACGGTTTAACAAACAACATGGAAAAATAATAATGGAAGAGGTAAGAAATTATTCACTGATAATTTGTGATATCAATGAAATCAGCGCAAATCGTGAAGATCAAGAAGTTTCCGAAATGGCTCAATGGAATTATTTCCCAAAATATCAACCATTTTCAGTTGCGCGCTTCTCTTTTTATTTCTGATTTTCAAATGTCTGATACTTATAGTGCTGGCCTCAATTTCACTAGGAATTCCGTAGACATGATGAGTAATGTTGATCTGAGCAAGGCGAGTTACCTCAAATTAAATTCAGATTATGGAACTTTGTTTTCGCTGGTTGACTTCAAGATTTGAGCACATTTTCGTCATTTACTCGCAAGTGAGGGAGGCATCCTTAAAAAAAAACATGCATCATTGCAACAGCGAAAGCAGGAAGGATTCTCAGTCCGAAATTTTAGTGGGACCATATTCTGGCTTGACGAGGAAACTGAGTTTAAAGTGAAACATATGAAGTCGTTGAGTTGATGCGAGGTAGCACCAGCGGGTTTGTCGCGGGCTGAAGTGTTGATACTTGACAACACGGTGCCAAGAAATGCAAACAGTTTGAAGCAGTCAGAGCTCGAAAGCAGAGTCATGATCGGCTTGACCATGCGGGCCGCACGCTCGTCAGACGTCTCCAAAGCGGCGTCGCACATCCAGAAGGTAAACGTGTCGCAGCGGCTGTGAATAAAACCCGGGGCTTTTTTTCCTCTACTTTAAAGAACCCGAAACACTGGGGGTATCGTCTCCGTGAGCCTTCAAAGGGCTTTTGTGTGGTCCCTCACGTCACATGCAGCATGAATGCGAGTCACTCGTGAGTCAAAACGAATTCCTGGGTGCCACGATTTTGGGACAGGCTCTTGTTCTCGCGAGAGACCCGATTCACGAGCTCACGCGAGTCATGGGTGGCTCTCGGCACGTAACGTGTTAATTCTGGTTCCACAGTGGAAGAAAGAGAGGAAAAAAATGGAGAAGGAGTGAAACGTGCTGTGAAGTCCAGCAGACTGATCCAAGTATCCTGCCACCATGCAGACGAATCCCGGCATTTGTAGGGCCCAGTCATTAAATTATAACTTACGTTCCTTTCAAGAACTTCGACCGGTCGACATCTCGTTCACCTCCGTCGGATGACATCTCTTCAAGTCAAGTACTTGCACTTATCAAAGCGTAGAAGCAGGAAACGAAAATATATCACCGCTTTCTGTAAAACAAAACACAAATGACCCCCAGCTCTTCCGTGTTTTAAACGCTTACAAAAACGAGAAAAAAAAATCGTTTGCACTCAGCGGTGATCATTTCCGATGCAGTTTTAATCCCAAATGATAAACTATGATTAATAATAATCAAATAATAAATTATTTTAATTCGGCGAAGACCCGTTTGAAGCTCCAAGAGTATAAGTTACCTTCAGTTGCTATGTAAATTCGGTGTTCTCGCGAAGAAATTGATGCTCACACCATGGCCGACCGCGCGACAGAAAATCAATTACGGGTCGGATATTAAACGATTAACTGAACAATGAAAATACTGTGACAGCATAAAAAAGTAATTCGTCATCATTTGTCAAACAACCAGGAAAAGTGCGATTCAAGAAATGTTGCCAAAATGTATGCAAACACAGTCTTCCCGGTTAGAGGAAATCCATCGTAAAATCGAATTTAATATACAGTATTATCTAGAGCTCTAGACTGCAACAAGTATAGCAATACAGCGTAGCAAAACAGATCCTTCACCTATACAGTACTTTTATTGGGATAGAGAAGTACTTCAGATTTCTGGCATTGTTCCCGAGTTGCCTTTCATTAGCTAAATTGGCGAACAGCTAATAATCCGGCAGTTCCTTTGATCTCGGAACTCTTCCTGAGAAAACGGCTCGACAGTATCCCGCAGAACGAAACTGCGAAAATCAAAAGAGAAGTATGCAGGATGGATAAAAAGTTGCATTGAACATTGAGATTTTTTTTTAATCAGCAAAAATATTTGTATTTTCGACCAAGCTCACGACATTCTTCATTTTCTAGCGAAGTCCAGATTTTCGGAAGCATTCCGAATCCAGTCATCCAATTATGCTGAATTTTATGATGACTGCTTCAAATGTTGCCTGTGTGTTTCTCAACAGTTCTTGGCTGTTTTGGTAACATTTTCAAGGAATAGCGTACTTCGGGGTTGTACATAATCGTATCCCAGTCAGTCCGGTGGGTGGCTATGCAGCTTTCGTTGTTCATGATGGCAAGGCTCTCATCGTCACTGGCAGGTAATTGGTGGTACGACGGCTGGGACAAAGGATTGATGAGCCGACCGATGATCACTGGTGAAAATCAAAGAGAGAGATGGATACATTAGCAGGGAGGGAGCAAAGGAACAAGAGGGAGCAATGTTTTCCGAAAGAATCGGCCAGGCATTTGGTCTGGTTTTTCTGAAACCCTGACACACAACACGGGGCAGTAGAAAAAAAAGGAAGAATAAAACGCGAAGGCGTTTCTTTGAAGTTGTTTCCACCCTAAATAATAAAGGCAAAACACGAGTTTGATGCAATCAGTCACTATCGACTCCGCCCGACGCAGACGTTAACTTGACATCGCATTTGCAAATGAGGCTGGCGAATGCAGTATACAGCATTTCATTATGTGAGTTTTGTCGAAACCCGTGACGGTAGTTGAAGACGATCATCTGCAGGTAATGGGTTAACCGAGCCTGACGTTTGGTACCTGTGCATCACGAAGTCGTCGTGGCTGACGACCCTGAACTTTCAATGGGCTCCACTATACAGTTCCAAAATAAAGGAAAATATGAAAGCTGAATTATGTCCAAAAAAATTGGTATAGCAAGAAATGACCAAGTATTTCCGAACTTCGAAATAAGCTAGTCATGTACGAAATATACGAACACAAAATTCGCAATAACGAGGGTAACATATGAAAGCTCGTGCGCCGAAAAAAATCTGTAAGAAGTCTAATAAGAACTAAGAGCTCCTCCGGGTAGATTATTTTTTTATTTGGCTCCTAGCGTCGAAAATTTTGAGCAAATGCCCTAGGTAGACTATATAATAATGGACCACACGTTTTCGAATGAAAATACTGTTCTCAAAAATACTAGTTCTGCGCATTCTCGAGATATTCTCGCATGAGACCATGCAAACTTTGAGCGACGTGTTCACTCGGCATGAAGTCCCCTTTCTAATTTTTTGGAGTTTAAAAAAATTAAACAAAATCAAGCACTGTTCAGTTGTCAAACTCCTAACTGCTATTTCAAAAATAAAGGAGCCTGAATTTTAAAACATGTGTGTATAGCGAGGTTCATATATTGAATGCGAATCCTACTCTATTCAAGATTAGACCGACATTTTATAGCCAAAAATTCTCGAATTTTAGTGTGCAACCTTTGCAGTTTTTCATCCAGAATAGTAGCTTTAATCGTCATGCGTCCTTTAAGCTTCCGTGATCCGAAAGAATATCCTATGAAGCGATTTCAAATTTCTTTTGTTTTTCTTCTATAGTTGGGCTTGCTTGGTATTTGAACAACCGGCGTGTGGGTTCTTGAAATCGCTGCGTGAAATTAGGACGCAGTATGCAGTCGCGTAAGGATGGTGATTTAAAATTCAAAGCCCATTTGATTTTAACTTTGGGAGTCGAGCTTGCTCGGGAACGAAGAAATCGGTGGGTGGGTTGAAGCGTCGAGTTCACTGGGTCTTGAGTTAGGGGAACACTGTAAGTATGGTATGTTCCAGTCGGAGAAGCAGTCCGGGGAAAACAATGGGCCTGGGCGAAACGCGGCGTCTGCGACAGCGTCGTTGCCAGAGGATGAGGGAAGGGACACGCGGGTGCACGACACCGACCGCGGAACTTGTATGCCGTGCGCGATGCCGTATCTATGAAAATATTTATGATTTTCCCTCACGTTCCGAGGCAGATAATATAACGACGACCGGGGCTGCGGCTCTGTCTGGCCCGACGGGGCAATTATGGCCGCCGGTCATTAGCCCGAGTGATAAAGCCTTCGCACATGCATCGCCCTACCTACCTCGTTCCTCCTGGCCGGCATCCCGCACGCACCAATAACCCTCTGGCTTATCAGCCGCTGCGATGTCGCGTTCATCACGGAGCCATCAGGCTTCCTTTTCTCGGTGCTAGTCCAAATATTGACTCGGGTCCCTGTGATGGACCGCTCAATGATTTCCTGCGCTTTCGGGGCTGCGTGGGGCGACGCGGACGGAATGGTCACTCAGTTACGTGCGCTTTTCCCGCGTATCTGATCCCTGTTCGAGTCCTTATAGTACCGCCGTCGGTCGTCACAGACTGCTTGCCACACACCTTGCCTACTCTACCACCGTCGTGGGCATACTAGTCGTACGAATCCGACTTCCCGCTGAATTTTTTTTCATACTCTGGAAAACACGCACTCTCAACTGAGTCCTTGGTTCTCCGTGTTGGCGTAGTTCATTCCGAGACCACAAGGAAAGCCTGATGAGGTAAAAATAGTAATCACCGGCTAGTAGATTAACCTTCTCAACGAATGCACTGTATTAATAAATTCTTGCGCGACTGAAATGAAGTGAGGCGTATTTTTTCTGACGTGAAAGTTTTAATTTCTGTCTTGTTTTTGTTGTTGCTGTGTGTGGCTGAAATGAATGTAATTCCGTGTAAGAGCATGCATCAAGATGGTCTTCAGATTTTTTTTTTCGTGCGTACTAGCTGGCATAGACATTAAAGCTTCGTGTTGAATAAAGCTTGGATTCGAATATACGCACATTCCCTGTCATTCTTCGCCCACAATTCATGGGCCCAATTAATTTCGCTTTCGATTCAGGCTTTCGTGAACCACTGGTTAGCGATGTGGCAAACCTTACGTGCTCTTCCTGAGAACCGTGTGGTCGCAACAAATAAAATTCCGGAAGCCCTCAAACGAGGGAACATCAAGAAATTCCCATTCCACTCCGCCAACGTGGACGGAACATTAATTGAAAGCTATTGTTTTTCACCGCAATTATGAGAGGTTCACGACGAAAGTTCTACCGCAGTGTGTGACAGATCGCGATTCCCAGCTGAAATTCCATCAACTTGCATTTCCTTATTGCTTCTCTCAATACGTTGGTATGTTCCGATGATTGAATCAAAATGGAATAAATGTTTATGGAAAGGGTTCCCTTGATTGTATGATGGAAATAATCCCTGAACGAGTTGCTCAAAAGAAAATCGTAGCGTCAGCTGTTTGCAGCGTATTGGCGAATTATTGGTCAGAGAGCAATTACAAATGAAAGGTTTCTCCGCGCCGATTGCGTTCAAAATTTATTCTCAAGTAACAAGACAATGCCGTGCACTGGTTCCACTGTTACAAGCTGTAATTTTAATTCGGCTGCTCTCTCTTGTTCTGCATCAACGCTTGCGCTTGCTTTGATCAAGACCTCGAGATATTTTTATTAGATTTTTAATTGGAAGCATATTGACCGTAGATAATTGAATGGTTGCTGCGTCCAGAACAGGAAAAACAAAGGATTTTTTGGACACACATAGATGTTCTTCTAAGGCATCCCCGTCATTGGTTCCCACGACAGCAGCGGCTCGTTCTGGTCTAATAAAACGCGTCAGGTGACCTAGGAATGAGCCGGCTCCAAACATGGACACCGTTTCTTGATCGGAATGCAGGCATCCGTGGAAAATTTCGGAACGCTTTGATGAGACAATATTTTCTGCGTTCATTCCGCAATTTGTTATCATTCCGATGAAGCAACGATACGATTAATCCTAGTTTCAGTTTGCAATGCCGCGTTTATTTTTTTTTACAATAGCCACGTCTTCGTCTGAAATTTACCCATCGCGATTCGGAGAAATCCGCAGAACCAGATTTTTGCGAAGAAAAATATGAAAATCCCCGTTAAGCGCGAAAACGGTTTTAATTTGTGCTGTATTATGTGAAAAAACCTTTCTAAGGGCGATTAAAAATCCTTCAGTCCGAACAAATAAATTATTAATCACGGATAACTTGATGTTGAAAGAATTGCTCTATGAAGAAAACAGGAATGTATTACAATATATTCCCCGACGAAAATAGCGTACTGCGTAACATTATAATTACTCAGAGGTGAATAAATTGTCTCATACATGTATATTATCAAGACCACTTTGTTTCCTCTCCTTGGTTCGAAACGTCGGCATGGGAAATCTAATTCACGGTCGATCAAACGCTCGCCTTACGAGTGTTCAACTTTTTTATTGTCTTTCCTGAGGACCGCAAAGTCCATTCAACGGACCTGTTTACTGGGCTGTCGCATCTGAAGAAAGAAACGGGAAAATCTGGGACCCTTGAAAATATTTAATGGGTAGCGAAAAGAAACTGACAGCAGTTGGATCTCGGGGACAGTTGAAACCCGAGTGGGGGATCGGAGTAATGAACACGATGGCGTCTCAACTCACTCAGGCATGAGTACAACAATGCTGGGGAAGATCAACTGTCCAAAGGGGATATGAAGCCGAGTCGTAACAAGGCGTCTTTCGGACGTTGATGAGCTCTTTTCATCTGGGTCAACTTTTTTTGCCCCTGAGAAAGGGCGTTTTTGTCCTGGTTTCGATTGACATGAACGGGTTGACACACGGGGTTATCCTTTGTTCAAAGTTTGATAAACTTCACAGGTTTAGTGCAATCAATGCTTGTGCTGCTCCGACGACGATACTTTCCTGCCTCAAGACCAGTATGAAGAGCAACCCAGTACCGTATTTATTCAATTATAAGGTCCCCATCTATTATTAGAATCATTTTCGATCTTTTATTCTCATAAAGTAAAATATTATTTTTAGCATATAAGAATCATGACATCTAATTGCGTCAGAACCCGAGGTGTCGTATGTTGGTATCACTTCATTTAGCAGCTTATCTTCCTGAAGTTTCTGCTACTGAACAAATAAATTAGGATCCTAACTCAATTGTAATTTTGATTTGAAAATGGTGGCGAGATTAAATCCTTTGCATCTTAAATCCATCGATATTAGATAAAATCATACAATGAACGCGGATCTACGACGCCATCGAATGGGAAACTTAATCGAATATTGTACTGCATAAGACAACCCGCGAAGTTCTCAAGTGAATTTTTGTTTAAAAAAAATGCTGCTTCAATCCGAGTAAATGTGGCGTCGCCTGTGTGATTTTTATTATGCGGTATTTCTTCAACACTCCTTCGTTGGACCTGGCATCTATCGGGACTTCGGAGACAATTAACGCCGTCCTATATGCTGATTAAGTGGGGCTGGCGATTTAGATTCCATGAGATTTTCGACTTGCTTTCCGCATGCACAAGTGCTAGTTTTTCTTTTTTTTTTTTCAACACGAGGGCGGCCATCACTTGTCACCCATGAAATTCCTCTGTTGAGACCACTGCAGAAGGTCCTTGGTTTATGAGGCGGTCGGCAGAAAAACGGACTGCAGTCATTCTTCGAAAATAATCGAAACACAATCTAATCTTACTTATTCTGGTATTTATTAACTTGCTCCGAACGACTAAAGCAAACACCGAAGTCTATACGACGAATTCGTCGGCTGCGATATAATTTATTCTAGATTTTTTTTTCCCTGGCAATCCTATTAAAGTATGAGCAGCTTCCATACAGAGAAATTATTCATCATGCTATGCTCTTGAATAGTCGAAGAACGTTGCTCATATGACTACAGCTCGTCGCAGAGGGGAATTTTGTTGTTCTTGCTCCATTTGCAACTTTCGGATAGTCCTTGGAAATTGAGCTGTATGAACACGATCTAAGATATATGCCAGTTTCTAGGAAGCCTTCCTTTACCAAAATTATCCGCAGTGATCAATGAATGTCGGCGGAAGCAGTTTCAATTACTGTACAAAATTCGGACCCTGTCGCGAGTGTTAACGACGGGTGTAAATTTAGTTATTTTCAGTAGTACCGTAGAAATCATCATGTTCATGATTATATATGATGAACTCTTGACCAAATAAATTTGTCTTGAATTTCCTATGAAACATGGATCGCCGTCAGAATCCTATGCTGTCTTTATATCTCGAATAATTTTTAACGATTTTGTTTGGGAGTGGAAATATTTTAGTTAGATGATGATAAGCAAGCGATTTTTTAAATTGTCATGCAAAGTTTTGACAGCTGTGGGGTTTATTTATTCATTTTTTGTTCAGAGGTTTGACTTACGAATGAGTATCGACGCTTAGTATACTGCATAGGTATCCAACGATTCTTTCAATCAATCGTTCATAAATTTAAAAGACATCGCGTGTTTAGTTTCCGGAATGCGGAAAAGGTGATGTCGGGATTGACACGAAAGAATTTAAAACGCTGGGGAAAAAAGCGATTTTGAGAAGACGGCGAAAGATTGAGGAATGTCCCGAGAATAAATGCCACATCGCTTTCGAATGGATTTCGGGGACTGGCCCCGTGTATAAGTACAGTACATGCATAACGGAGATCTCAAGCTGTCACACGCGAACAGAAATACGACCCGTTTCTTTTCCATCGCCACGGCTTTCAAGAGCGCGGAGAGAAATGAAAACACGGAGGCTGATGAGATGGATGACGGATTCCCTTCCGTAAGCCGGGTCCTCAGGAGTCGCCAACGCGGGGTTTTGTTTCCCCGACATCTTTATCGTCCGTCAAGCTTTTGCGGGTTGACCACGCAGACGGGGGAGGCTATAGAACAGAGGAAAGTCGGATCAAGCGTCGGAGATGCGTGCTTTCGATAGCGGGTCGTAAAGACGGAATTCCTCCAATCCGACCGGCGGTGGCCTTTTGTCCAGGCCGAGTCCCCACGCTCCCGACGTTTCGAGTTTACCGTCATCAGGCCGGGACTGCTTGCATTCCGGGATGCCGGGCAGGGTCGACATCGCTCCTCGTCATCCCTGCCAGTGCACCGACATCAGACTCGGGCTCGCGGCTGCGTTCGTGGCTCCCTCAACACGTGCTCTTGAACTTGGCGAATCATTCGAAGGGGGTCCTGCTGTTAAATTCAGGACTTGATGCTGCACTCGCCCACGAAAGATCATTTCAAACGAAGGAACCGCGCGCTCTTGTCAACATCGCTCCTTATTGTAGACAACCAACATCCTACTCGGTGATTTTATTGCCCATGGTTCCCTCAATTAAGACGTGATCTTGAACTTGAGGAATCACGGAAAAAGGGGCCCTATGATGCAATTCAGGACTTTATATTTGTCCAGTGAAGATGACTTCCGCACGCCTCACACGGTCCCATGTCAGCATGGTTTCTCGTAAACCCTGACGATAAAGCACTGACATATCGATTGTTCGCTTTGAAAATCATGTCTCAGCAGACAAAGAAGGAAGTCATCATGAATTATTTCTTCTGTGAATCTTTTTCGTTCTTCAAAAGTTCAAAAGAAATGAAAATGGCAATGGGGATCCGCAGAGGAAAGCTTCGCAATGTCGGTCCTAAAGTCAGTACTGTATCCGAAGGAATTGCATTCCTCCGACGTGCTCCGAATCGGTGAACACCTATTTATGATTTCATGTTTCTTGTCCTGCATATTTGCGCAAGGAAACACAATCAACGAAGCATAGTGCAACTTCGGTACTTCTGTGGAATGCATCGGTCGGCGTATTACTGTCGGCCATTTCTCACGCTCGTTAAAAAATCGTTTTCAGACGCTGTTAAGCGATATTCTACGATCTTCTTCGGCATAAACATTCTCTAAGGAAGGCATGTTAGTGAACTAAGCATTTGAAGTTCTGTGTATAATTTCACCCCAAATTTAAATAAAATTTGAGTTAGACTCTCTTCGCAACGATGCGATGCCTCACGCGGTAAAAATAAAACCTTTACAGAGATGCTTGTTACACAGTATCTGCGGCTCAGTATCAAAAGTCTGCATATCTCTAATGGTTCTAGCAAAAAAATGAATGTAAAAACACTCTAAATTTTGTTACGGCTAAAATGCATGCGTGTGTTTGTATCAGCGATTTCTCAATAAAAAAAATTGAAAAGCAAATGGTAAAATTAGGTATTTTTCTAAGTAAGCAAACCTGCGTTTTCTGAAACATGAACATTCCCTGAAGAGTGAAATTTTGGACAATTTAACTGAATCATAATACAAAAATCAATAATGTTAATAAATAACAATTAAAGCTAACCTCACGACGCAGCAATGCTGTTGTGTATTCAGAAGACCAAGAGGTGCAATTCTCTAAAGTTCAGACAATGATCACCAGTAATGCCCTCCGTCAAAAATATAAAAAACTAACTTTTTAGTTTTGTATTGCTGGAATGCATATTCCTTAGTGTATTTTTGTCCGCCATTTTTCCCTCTTGCCATCAACCAGAAAAAAGAGAGCGTGGGAAAAACTTGGGCTCTCTGTGTGAAAAGCAATGGTCTGCGTTGTTTTGCGACATGACCTGAATGATAATTTTTACAGACCAGATACAATACTTGAATTGAATAATGTCAACCTTAATTTTAACTAAATTAAAGGTAGACTCTCTTCACAACTACTGTATATAGAGTAATGCATTCGGGGGACCAAGAAAAACTGTTCTACATCAGCTTAACACAGAAGGTCTTTCAGGACCTCGCAACCTTTTTGTAGCGCTAAGCAAAGCTTGCCTGTAATGCTTTCAGTCAAAAATGGATCTAAAATCAACCTCAGGTGTACCTTCGATACTGTTGGCATGCAGTGGTCAGAGTGCTTGTGTCGGTCGTTTATCACGTTTGCTTACATCAACAAAGAAAAAACGGGGGGGGGGTGGGAAATTTCGGGCTCTTTTTTCGGGTTAGCGTGAGTCTGCGTTGTTTTGCGACGCCCCCTCGGAACTCATCTATTACACGAGTCGTTGTCGCAACGACGTGCCGTATTGAATGGCGTTACCGCGTGGCATTCGCTCGAATATCCGACAAGATCACGAACAGAACAGCCCCCGGTTTTGCGGGCGAAACTCTGGCGGATTCGAACAGGGATGTTGAGGGAGACAAGCCTCGCGGTTGCCGACGTGCACGCCTGCCGTTGGCGCAGTGAAAATATTTGTATAAACCTCTCATGTGCGTGGTCGACGGCAGCAACGCGTTGCTTTCGCGAGAAAACAGACCACCGCCGTCTGCTGACAGGGCGAAGAATTTGAGAAGAAACGTCGGTGATTTTGTTTTTTGTTGTTTTCTTCTTTCTTTTGGGTTGTCAGGGAAAGGCTGATTCGAGCGGTGATCCATCGTCGCCGTGGTTTACGCGTTACACCGTTTGCTCCCTCGGATCCATTATTTTTGAAAATCAATATTGAAACTCAGGGCGGGCGAAGACTCAAAATAAACCTCGACCCCGACCCCGGGCTCGGTGAAGGCCTTGACGCGCTGCATTTATAGGAACAATTTGCTGATCATGGCTTTGCCAGGACCTGCTCGCAGAAGCAAATAAATGTGGACATTTGAATTGGGTAATTTTACCTGCGATTGCATCAAAATTATAAATAGACTCCCTGCAGAACAGTAGGGTACTCCGCCGATCAAAGAGCATATATTGTTCTGGCGGAGCTGAGCATACAAGTACCCCACATTTTCTGCGAAAAAATGATATCTTATTTTCGTCTCTTGTAAAAAAGTGCATTACAATAGTCTCGCACTTTGACTGGAACGCGGAAGATTCTTTCGGCGGACAATACATTCGAAACCTATTTCAAACTCTGGTGCACTCTCGCCACAACGATATACAGTAACGATATTCAGGGTACAAATTCATGTGCAATTATACTGTAGATAGAATCCAGTTCTTACTGAGTTAGTTCTAGAAAGTCTTTTATTGCCACTAAAAAATGTTGTTTCCCTCGAGAGAAAATCGTTTTAGAGATATAAAAAAATAAAAATAAAATATTCCAGCAAAAAAGCGATCTCAAATTATTCTTGGTTCAACCAGGACTGAATTTCTTAATTCGCAGAACATTCTCACACTGCAGAACAGCTCACACTGCCCCTGATCTCATTTGTAAAAAAATCGGACTCATCTACGATGATACTCCGGAATAAAAAGCACGTAATCATTGATATAATTTGGCAAAGAACAGTTCAATCATTAATTCAGCCTTATGGGAGTAGCCCAGCAAAATGCCCAAGAATTATAAAAATTCATAGAACCTGAGGTATTTTTTTATTACTACAGTAATTATTTCTCAGATCGTCTATTTGAGGTCCAATTTTTACCAAAAATATGACCGAATCATTGAATAACCTCCAGCACCACTTGCATGTAATTCCTAACCCCTCTCCGGTCATTGATGCAACTATTCAAATTATTTTGCCAACACTGATCAACCTGAAACATATATAAACCTATACCGACACACCCAACGCACATTCCGCTCCATATTTATATTTTTCTCATTATTTTCACCCGGAATGTTGGACATACCCGAATAGTCATCTCATGCCCATTCGTGGAAGAGATGCGAGTATTTTCGTATACAGTATGAGGAAACAGGGTAATGTCAAGCACACTTTTTCTTTTTTTTGCGATAGTAGAATATTGAAGTAAAAAAGAGCTCCGTTCGTTGAGGAAGTGTTGCAGGCATGCAATTTCGACCTAAGCGATCCTTTCTCGCCGGGCGCGACGCGTAGGAAATACCCATGCAGGAGGAACGAATGCCAGGTGATGGTACTGCTTGTTGATTCAACCCCGAAGTTGATTGTTCCTTCAGTAATTGCTCCGCGTCAACAGCAAAGATATATGCGTCATGGCCGAAGCCGTGTGGATTCCCCCCGCGGGATCCCAATTATTCCCCGAACGCCAAGCCTTTGAAGCCTATAAATCCTCGTCATCAACTCAATCACGTGAAAAGCGCGTCCTGTCCGAGGGACGGAATGATCGGAGCATTCAGCTCCGTGTCCCCACCCTGGGCGAAAAGCGGAAAACGGGGAGGAGGGGATCGTCGTGATTTCGGCGAAAACTTCGGGGGCCATGGGTTTTGCGAGGGGCCACGGGTACGACAGCGGGAGAATCGCGCCCGCGCGACAAGTGGCTGTGACGGATGCGAGTGCTGCCACAATGCCACTCATCACCCGCGATTCATCCACAATTTAGTCAGATAATAGAAACGTCCGATCAAAATAGCTGTTGCCAGGGTCGCCGTTTGTTTTCTTTCGCGAGTTTTCTTTTATTTTGTCATTCTGTTGAGCTGGTACTTCGTCCGCCAGGAAAACACTGCGCAAATAACGAACTTCGGCCGCAATTCCCAACCTATTCAACGTTGGTTTTCATCTGATTGATGATCACGGGTGACCTCCAAAATAAAATGCGCTAACCTCAAATTTTTCTTTCATTCTCTGGAGGCTTCAAAACAAGTTCGCCGCCTTGCAAATAAAAAAAATATAATGCAATGGATGTAAAATCAGCGCCTCTTCGTGAAATTATTTCAAAATATCTAGTCAGATTACCGTATAGAGGAGTTTAAAACATGGATAACGATCGGACGTTTTTGTCAGATTGATAAAAAATTATCGATAATGACACATGACTACTGTATAAGGTAAGATTCGGAATCATCCTCGTGTTATTTGATCCATCTTTCGTTGAACCCTTGGAACAATATATATGTTGCACAGATTGTCCTCAAATTAACAGAATATTAAAATTCCAAACTCGGATCATGATTCCGGATCCTGTCAAGTACAATGATCGGCTAATGCATTTAAAAGTAAAAAATGCATGGCTTGACGATCAAATTCAAAAATGTTCTCATACTTCAACCATATCCATACGTTTTGCAACACATGTTTCCATCAGATTACTATATTTTTAGCGCGAATTTATTCTCCCAAAATTCTTTCTTTGCGGCTCGTACAGTTTTTTCCTTCCCAATCTGGTTCAAAAATTAGGGTGCGGCCTATAGTCGCGTGCTACTTATAATCGCATAAACGTGGTAATTTGGGCAAGGGTTATCACTGCTTTACTGCACCAGCATTGTATGACCAGGAAGCGTCGATCAATACACAACTGACAGTGTAACGGAGACATTCACATGCGTACTATATGTATTTATGATGCCTTTGCATCTCTTAAGCACATGTACGGTGAGACCCCCACATGCGGACACCTCGACCCGCAGAAATTCGACATAGGGACACTTATTTCCCCATAAAATATTAATAGAAAAGGCCCGACATGAGGACACTGGCTCGACATAGGGACATTTCGTTATAAAATTGCAAATATATTTCAGGCCAAATTACAAGAAACAGATACTGTATTTCCAACCCTAAAATTGATGTAAGAAAAGTTTGTGGGCATTTCTCTCACCAATTTACCATTCATTTAGCTGATTAAAAAAAATTACCACCAGCATAGAGGGACTTCCTCCTCTCTTTTTCACTTGAATGTTATTTTTACAGAGAATGCCAACATTTATATGTACCGTACAGAGGTTGAAATATATCGATTGAATCAGTTTAAATTGGGAGACAATTTTTATTTTCATGAAATTATGGTGAGTATCTTGTACATAAAACACCAATTAAAAATTATGTCATGAAAGTCTAGGGGAAAATGATACTCAACTTAGGGACACTCTTGATGCACCAATTACGTCCGCATCACGGGTCTCACTGATATTTCATTTCAAGAGGGTGTGTGATATTCGACAACTTTCTAGAAGCCCCGCTGATGCTTATTGCGCTTTTGGGGAATACAACTTTGTATTCATCTCGCAGAGCACGGATTTCCTAGCGTCATCAAAGTGTTTCCGCCGAGCAGAAATGGTTGAGGGGAACATGAGGTGGTGGCAAAATAGGCGGCGTAAAAGCCACGCCATCGCGTTACCCGGCGTATCCTTCGAAAGAATTCACAGCATTTCCGATGCATCGCGTCTGTTTTTGAATCAGAAGTGGCGTGTCATTCTTTCTCGCAGTAATGGAGCCTTGATAAGTCGCAAAGAAATCCCCCTCGCGTGCGTGAAGAAAGGAAATTGCTGAGTCGGGTCCGGCGCCGCGACAAGGCGATATCCCCCCGGTTCTCTTTGATTGAGGCTTCATACCGCAGATCATTTAATGCAGTGTGAGCGCCTTTCATCGATCGACACATGCACGCGAGTTGTTGACAATCCAAGGCTGCATTCTTAGACACGGGTAGCATGTGGGCCCAGCTACCGTCTCCGATGAATGCCGGCCATTCCTGTTTGTGGAGCCTTTTCAAGCAAACGATTGTGGATGAATACGAAAAGCCTCTGGGATGATTTACAAGTCAGATCACGCCAAGACGCCAGGAAGTCAACGACACTGCCTTCCTCTTTCTACGAACCCGCGGAGGGTTCGGATTCATGCACTGGTCCTACAATAATTTGTATGCTCGCCATCGGAAGAGAACACGTTCCAGGCGCGAGGTAATTCAGAATAATATACAATCAGAATAATGCTAGAACTGCCTAACTAATTTTTAAGCTATAAAAATAAGCATTTTAACGAACAAACATAACATGTGCGATATTTGCCGAAAAGTCATTTTAGAATACGGTGGAACTCCGATTACCCGCGCGTCGATTGATCGTACATTCAATCAAGCGATTCCAGATTTTGGTTGAAATAAAACGAAACAGTCCATATCAATCTTCCCTTCTAAACAAATTATCGTGACGAATGCCCTTCGGGATATTTTTAGGAACGTAAGTAATACTGTCTCGCTGTATTTTTTAATGAAATGATTTGAATCTTTGATTTTCCGAGAAGAAATTCAATTCTCCCAGTTAATAAACTCGGCCAATAGACCGAATAATCGGTTTTCTACTGTTAAAGTTCGTTTTACTACAAGAGATATAGATGAATGCCAGAAAGGCGTATGCACAAATTTACAATTGAACTTATGTGAGTGATTTCTTGTTTCTTTCGAAATTCGTATTCGTATACATTACTATAAATGCTATACGCGAATTTGATCGCGCTTATAGTAATTGAATACACACACAGTCCGTTTTCTGCGATTGCTGCTGAAAAATTATCAATCGATACGAGAGCCGTATCTTTTTTTTTTCATGCACAGAATAATTACATTTTCACATTTTTACGATCATATTGAATTCAAGCAAGACCACATCATCACGATGTGCACATATTCCATCATTAAATCAGCCGCGAAAGATTCCAAGGATTTTATTCGTTAATTTCTGAGTAGATTGAAAAATGTGTACCCTTAAACGTTTATGAGCAACGGATGAATAATGGTTTTCGGGTGAATTTTCTCACGTGACTGATTTCTTTCCTGAGGGATTTTCTATCGATCTTTATTTCTTGGCACTTACTTCATTCTAAAAAGGCAGTAATTCGTTAGAATTATTGAGAAAAATATTTTTATTGTTTCTCTTTTTTGAAAATTCGAAGATTTTCGTTTTTCAGGGCGGCTTGTGTAATTAATTGAATGAGATGAGGCTTGAAATTTTGTAGGTTACTTTGACCAAGGCTTTCAACCTTTCTGTTGTTGTTGTCATTTTATCATTTTCAAGAAGTGGCGATGTTTCACAGTTCCTCATTGTATCTACCTGGGACCTGATCTCAAAGGTGGGATGAGTATACCGGTACTAAAACTTTCCATGAAGTCTTCTGCCTACTTGAAAATTCTGTGCCGTTTTTTTTTTGCTTTCCTCCTGATCTCTTCGCATGACATTCTCCTTAACTTTCCATCCAGCTCCTTCACATACCACTTCAATAGAAGTGGTATCCATCTGTGTATGCTCGGGAAGTGCCGCGTACCACCGGACAGGTGCTAGGGTACCACCATTGAAACGCGTTCCTCTGGTTGAAAATCCCTGACTTGGGCGGTAAATAATGTCGCCGCGCAGAACAGTTATCTGTGACAAAGAGATACGGAGGACGCCCGTCGGGACACTTGACAAGATGCAGGAGCACATTGGTACCGACTCGGACGCCGATTGATCATCGACGACCCCTTTACTTAGCGTGGTCACTCGAGATTGATCGATGCAGGGAATGGACAACACTGGAGAAGTAGACGTCAAATGTTGTCTGCCCTGCGGTCCATGTCGCCCGACGAGAGCAGCATGCAAGCACCAGCGCCGCAATTATACCTAATCCGCTTCACGGATCATGACGGAGACATGTGCCTACAGGGTGGCCCGAAAGACGGGTGACTTCATTCCTCTTCCTGGAGTGGACCACCGCCTTTCCGACTAAGCCAAAACTGGCACGTCAATATGCTACAACCCCCCTTTTAATGCACATTTCTTCTTGAATTTCTAAAAAGGAATCAACACTATTGACGATATGGATCCGAGGCAGCGAAATATACATCGCATCTATATACTGAAAGCGTATTTCTTTTGAGTGTGAAAAAAAAACCGGGGCACGCCCGAGACTCGCGCGTGAAATGAATATTGTTTCTGCTTAATTAAATTTATAATTGAGCAGAAAAATCCTTGCCACTATCATCAGTCCGAGGGCACAAGAGGGGAAAAACACGTCTTCTTTCTGTTTGAAAAGTTCGAGGAGATCTCTCAAGTAATTGAAGCATGAGTAAAATCTGCTTATACTCTAAAACTAAGGAAAATGTGTCTTACGCCCGAAATTGTTTTCATTTCATGTTTTGCATTTAAGCATTCGAGAAGTCTCCATTCTGAGAATCGTTTCCCTCCTATGCGTGAGCGTATAGCATGGTAACCTACTGTATTCCTGAATTTGGCGGAATTTGGGGAAAGGTTGATTCTGTGAAATCGAGAAATCGTCGAAATCCCCGTGAGTTGAGTAGGATGCTGTGAAAAGAGTGGTTTTTGTGAGTTGCCTTCAGGGCATTCGTTTCGGATTCACTTCTGGCATCAGAGTTGGATGTACTTTTGAGGCACGCCGTACGTGTTGCAAGAAATCGCTTCCGAGGGGACGTTGGAGCATTTTCTCGCTGGCTGGACTCCGGGCGTCCACCTACAGCACGGACAAGACAATATTTATAAATGCTGATGAAAAAGCTGCCACGGTCGCGGGATGTCGAGGAAGGAGAAAACACTGAGGAGGCCAAACGAAGGCTTCCATCCCACTGCGAGTTGTCAACTCAATCCTCGTCACCGCCGGCTTCTCAAGTGCCCATTTCTCCAAATCACTTTCCCATCGTCCCGGCCGAGAATTATTCACGTGTGGGGGTCCGAGAGGAATAACATTAAAAACCTGATACTTGCCGAGCCATCCACTCCACCAATTATTTCTTCTTCGTGTCGATCGCCATCGAAGCGTTCATTTGCTGCCCCGTTGAGCGCAGTCCGTCATTGGCCGCGTGGAACTCCTTTCTTGGTCATCGTCCCACGGCCCTTCCCGACACGTGAATTATTGAATCGACGGCTTGAAATATTCAAGAATGACAGCCAGGCTCCAAATACGGAATCATTCCAACAAACACGTCAACGGTTACGACAGCACAAACACATTTACTGTGCTGCGAGCGATGCAAATTTTCCGTCATCCAAGGGTTGTCGGTCGACTCCGCCGCAGTACACGGGTCGAGGGGCTCATGGAATATTAAGCAGCAAAATCCCGCTCCGGGAACGCGAAATCGTAACTCATTACGCAGGCCAGGAATGGTCCTGGTCGGAACACTATAGCAGCAGGAAACTGTAAAATATTTATATTTACGAGTAGTAATGGTCGTCAATCGCTAGCCGGTCGCCGAGAAAATGCGGGGACGAACGGGGAAAAAGAGACGTTACTTATATGAGCGCTGGGGTGATGGTCGCCAGATTATTTCGCCTCATTTGGATTCCTGGACTTCGGAAAAAATAAAGGAGGCACAAAAATGCCGTACCCAATGGAACACTTTAATGGCAAGTAAAGATTCGGCTTTGCTCGTAAATTAGGTGCTTCAGTCTCGCTACCTGCGTGCCCATGACATCCACTGCTGCTTGTAGCACGCATAATCGAGAACATTGTGACAACTTGCTCATTTCCTTCACGTTCGTTCAGATGCGTAATTGCTGTTCTAACCACAAATCTTCAGAGCATACCGATGTTATCCAACTGCACTGTCCTTACGTTCGGAGAACATCAGCCTTCTCAGTAGGAGCAATGAAAATAGAGCCGAGTATATGAAGACTGATTATTCACTATTACGGTATGTTGATACAAGAATAATGGTGTAGAAATTGATACCGTCACAAATGTTTCCGACCTATGGAATTATTTTGGCATACCGAAAGAAAATACACCCAATGTAATTCTCACTGCAACATATTTATAAAATGTATTTTGAAAAAACTAATCCTCGTTCATTCAGGAATTTAAAAATTGCCTTTCACGCGGCGCTACCAACTCAACTTCCCCTGATGCTTCTGAATTTTTGAAACGCAAATTATGGTATTCGTAGCATAGGATTTGAGAAAAGCTCGCAAAGCATTGAGCGTTCAGGGCACACTTGAACTGGAAGACGATCGGCGCTGAACACAATAGTTCCAAGAGTAAAATGTGGAGATTTTTTGTAAGTCCATGAGAAATCTTCAAAAGGATGATTGATGCAAAGCCTGGAAAATATTGATGCATTTTTGTAACATATTCCATGTCACACGTCAGAACCTTCGGAAAAATCTCGCTATGCAAATCTGATGCCCTTCAGAAAAATCCAGAAGAACGCCTGACGGTACAAATATGAGGAATTCCTCACATCCTCTAGGTCTAGTAGACGTATGCATAATTTTCAAAAGGATGTGGGAAGCAATAAAAATTATGCACGCATGTATTCCCTTTCTTCGAGCTTCTGAAATATTGGTGTTACTTGGTGCTGCAATTCCTTGAAGTTGATGATGCACTTGAGAAAGTATTGATACTATAAACTTGTTTGTGTCAAGAAAATTTCAAAAGGGTCTCCGCGTGTTTGCATAGGGATCTTATCCTACTGTTTCTTTCCTCTCACGATAGATTTTTCAGAAAATGTACGGTACAATATTTTGTTGAGCTGTTGTCGTGGGGATAACGCTGATATGTAACATTAGAAAACTTATCAGTGTTCAAGTTTTTTTGTGCATTTGCGTCATATTTATGAATGTTGACGACGCTTCCGGATACAACTATCAGGATTTTTTCCCAGGATGATTGCGCGGTGGAACCAAACAAAGCGACGCAGCACAAATGAGTAAAATTTGCATTGATCAAAATGGAAGTCATGATCCCTTCCTTCAAGAGGGTAATTATTGGATTATCTGTGAGAACAACGGGAAAGAAACACAAAAATTTAATGCCTGGGAAGATTGACCCATTTTGTTTTTTTCTAACATGACTATACAAGTAGGATCCAGCACTCAGGGAAAAACGAACGGACGATTTTAGATGAAAATATTGCAGGAAAGCCCGCTAAGCGAGCGAGTAAAAAAAAAAAGCCCTGTCGACCGACAGGAATATAATCTTTATCAGCACTTAATACTGGGATATGTTGCGGCATCATGAGCCGCTTGTGGCATCCATCATCCAACTGGTTCGCAAAAAAAGAGTAAAAGTAAAAAAAATAGGCCTTAGGCAAGAAGCGGTGGAACTTAATCGCCAATGAGTAGTAGCATTGATTTAATCAGCGAGTGCGGATAAAGTTTTTGTAGGGAACCAATATTCGTTGCTCTGCACTTGATGTCCGGATGATCCCCTTTCCCTCCACACGGGTACTGGTAAACCGACGCGTAAAGCAGCGCAAAAAATAGCATAATAAATATTTTTACACACGCGGCTGTTGAAAAAAAAGTTCACACAAAGAGACGATGTAACGCAGCAGGGCTTTGATTCAGGCAAAAGTCAAATTTCCAGCCCTATTACATGCCATTTATCAGCGGTCGACGCCCGAATTGATCAGAACAGGGGGGGGGGGGAAATGTCAAACTCCGCCTGTTTTTTCCCCCTTTGAGTTAAATACGAGAAAAGTCACGCATTTCAAATGCAAACGCAAAATTTCTCACGTTCTTAATTATGAAGTTCGAACGGCCGTTGCTTCTATGCTCGCATTTTTTAATCTGCCTTGAAAAACCTTCATGACGCAACCTTTCCGTTAAGTCTCACCAGTGAAAATCATGCCACAGAAAACATGATTTCGGAAGTTTTTGTGCAAGTCCTTCCAAACTATTGTGCTAAAAATGTATCAACGAAGCATTGTTATCAAGAATGAAGTCATTCAAGGAATGGCATGAGCAAAAGATTTCACCAAGTGAATAAAAACTAAATACTGTAGTGGCAACTTTTGCGCCGTCATTTTTTCTCCCTCTTTCTGTATTTAGCCATTGCTAAATACAGAACTATTGTATTTAATATTACCAAACAGATTTCTTAGTATTGTTTACTCTGAAAAGTATGGTAGATTTGGTTTTTTCGATCATAGAAAAATATTTTTTGGAGATAATTTCTTTTCTTACTCAGTATTTACCTTCGATAGTTCGTTATACCGATATTTTACATTGAATGATTAAAAGAGAATCAACCATCCATTACGTCCCAATTCCAACCATATATATATAAGTGGATAATCCTCAGCGCAAAAGTGTGATTCAAAATGTTCCTCAAGCCTTCTTCCGACTACAGAGAGTCTTTTTTCATTCTTTGAGGCATTATTTTTTAATTATTTTACACTATAATGCCAAATAGTTAATTTTAAAAACTTGAAGTCGAACGGATGGTTCTGTGGCAGACTGTTTCTTCCGTCTTTTGTGCTATCAAATTTGAGTGGGTGGAAAATTGAACACACTGTTTTCAAACGTGAAATTTGAGGGGTCAAGATAGTCCATCCGAATAATCTGACTGTGCTAATATAGCACGAAGTCCAAATCTTTGAATAAAATGCTGCTTGGGAATTTTATTGAAAAAATGCTGTTTCCTTTCTGAACTGAGCAGTTATTTGTCGTTCCTTTAGCAAATGCATGGGATGGAAAATTCTACATATTTTTCAAGTGTAGAAGATTAGAGGTGAACTGATGTCTATAAATGCCTAAAATAAAAATTAAAAATACTATTAGGAAAATTGTCAAAAATCCGCACAAACATGAGGCAGAAAATCATATATTTACTAAAGGCACTAATCCATTCACGTTTCCAAAACGAAATATGCTTGAGCGAGATATTACACTCATTTTTCAAATGCAGAATATTATTTGAGGTGGACCGAAGAGTCCTTTCATTTTATCTGCTCATGGGCCGAGTGTAAAATTGAATATTTTTTGGGAATGTATCACGAATTCGGAACGCAAATCATGCATATCCCTCCTTCCTAAAGTAACTCATTGACGTATCCGATAATAAATTTGTTTCAGTAGGAAACTCTACAAATGTCTTCAAATGTGGCAGATTGGATCCGAAAACCCCCTTCAGATGATCTTGTAACCTGGATAGCAAACATTTCAAATTGAATAATTTTCGGAGAAGTATCAAAAATATAAGCTTGGAAATCAAACCTTCGATCTTCCTGGACTGAGCCATTGATGTTACCGGTAGCATTTTCGGTGGGCAGCCATGTTCCGGGCCACGAATAGCATCAACTCTGCCCTCAACTGAAACGTGAATGCGAAGCAATCCGTCGGCTTTCGGCTGATGCATCGTGCGGCGAACAGCAGACGTCGTGCTCGCTGCTGAGGTGCCGAAATGCCACCATTACGATTCGGTATCCAGAAACACCACGCCGTGATATGCATTTATTCATCAGTTGCGCCATAGCAGAGATGCTGAGGCTCTGGAACTGCCCGCAGTGTCTTAGTGATGGCTCCCCCGCTGCTGGTAAAAATTTTCACTCGACACGAGCTGAGACTGCCTCATGCTCGGTTTACGACTCACCACGACCTGGGGCTTATGAATGTCAGAACGGATCTTAGCCATGATTGGAGGAATGCGTCAAGAACGAGTGCCTGGGCATGAAACTGAATTCCCCGTTCGTCTGATTCGCATTCTGTTCTTCCATTCTTTTCTTCATTGCGTCTCTGCTGAGGTGGAATCTTACGTGCCTATCGCTTCATTGAGCCCCCTGCAATACCTCACTCAGCACTGCGGTCTCCCAGAACAATGCTTTCAAAAACCCGGATTATTGTGGCACATATTTCAGTTGGGCAAAGGAAAATACTGTGCCGAAAATGGTTTCACTTTTTTTCGGCATCCAATGAAGGAAGAGAGGTAACGTCAAGAGAAAATAAGACACACCCACACAACCCCGACGCTTTTTTTTATTCATGTTTACGTAACAAATTTGATCAAGCAATTCCTTCCATTCAACTCGTGACTGCACATTCAAAATCACGATAGTTATCTAATCTTTCCTGGAATTCCTGAAATCACTAATACACAAATTTATCCAAAAAAAATAGTTCGGTCGCCAATTCAGTTTCTACACTTCCATGGCTGCCCAAAATTATAATTTGACCAATTACCGCGGTACATACAGTATATCTATTTATTTGACCGGTGATGATATTTTTGGGATTCCGAATGGAACCATGCTACAATAAACCATAACAATGTGCGGATCGATACAAATATGGGCAATTTACTTTGTATTTTTTAATGGGGTCAAGAGTTTTTCCATGATGCGAGTTTAAAAGTTTTCAGATCAAAATATGTCGTGGATTTTGCTCCATTTCGCGCAAAAACTGTTGTGGTCTTGATTCCGCTGTTAAGCAATAAAAATTGTGACTGTATTCAATGTTATGAGCAGGTATTAAGTCTTTTATTCCCTCGATGTCTGGTTGTAGGAATGTCGTCTGGAAATCAAACGTACTTACCGTCTGGAACAGGCTATAATCTAGCATTCCTTCTGGATACCGTCACAACACTTTCTCGCATGTACTTCCCCATTTCTCGCGATGCTCTGACATTAACCAGAAAAATGTCCCATAAAAACAAAAACTCAACTTGTTACCCGAATCGTGCAGAGCTATACGCAATAAACTCTTTGAAGGTATGAAAAAGTGAGGCGGACCATAACCAGCTAAAGACTAGCTGGCTCAGTCTGACCTCAACCCATAGGACTAACTTGTTTATTTCCTTGTCTATCGGTTATGGAGTGGGTGGCTCTTGATACTGAAACAGTGGCAAATAAAACTCGTATTCAATGTCGACTAAAGGCATTCCGATGCGATGGAGGCATCTCTTAGCGTCGGCCCAAGGATTACTGCAGAGCAAGCGTCGACAACCTTCAAGAGCCCGAACCAACTGCTTATATTACAAAGAACACGGGTAAATTAGTGTTTACGTCGTGAACCGCTTTACTGGTGGTTTAATGCGTTCCCTCGAAGCGATTTCAACATGCGGAACTGTAATGCTCGGCGTGAAAGGTGGAAAAGAATGAGTTTTAAGACTCTTAAGAAAGGTCGAAATAAAATAAAAAAGGAACTCAGATTCCAGCAGTTGAACGTTTTCATTGCTCGGCTGTTCCGCTCTCCGGGCCGATCCTTCGAAATGGGTTATGACATTCAACGTTCAATCAAACGCGCTTGGAAGGAGACCCAGTTTCTTTATCGCTCTCATCATCGCGGCCCGCAAAGCTCAATTAGTTATTTTCGTTCCGATCAATCGAGACGGGAAGGAAAGAACACGAAACTGTCGACTCCGTTTCTCCCATGGCCCCTCTGACAACTGCAAGGGCCTGCCTAGAAGTCGGCTTTAGTGCTGAGATTTTTTTTTAAAGTTCATTTCCGATTTTTAAACTCGTGTTTTCAAATTTAAAGCTCGAAAATGAAATATTTCGTTCATGGTCTCGACTTGAAAAACTCTGTTAACGAAGCTGGAAAACATTCCATCACGGTAAAATTCTTCCAAACATTAAATTTTCCAACTTCGGCAGTGAACGCATATTTTAAGGCTTTCGGCAAATTTTGACGCGGAGATTTTGTTTGTATTTGGGTCCTTGTATTTTTTTTCATGAAATTTCCGGCATTTTAGCGGTCCAGTTTTTTCACGCAGGTCATATGTGTGTACCGTACTGTATTTCATTTCCACTGATATTCTCCAAAAAGAAAGACTTTTTTCTGGTCCGGGGGGGCCTTTTTTCAAGGTGCAATACAGTACAAAGTGCAAGAAACTCTACCATCAAGAAATTACCTGTAAAAATACACTAATTAAAATTACTAACTGGAAACCTCCGATGCTGCTGAAATTTCATATGGCTCTCTGAAAGTTTGAGAGTTCATGCGAGAATTCGGTATAATTGCAACTGAGCCATCATCTCTAAAGAATCCTGAATTTTGGGTCTAATAAACAAGTTTTTGTGCTGAATGTCCTTCTTTTAATCACTTCAGAAAGATGGAGTATACAGTACAACAGATGGACTATAGCATCGATTTGTCGATAAGGCTTTCCTTCACGCAATTTAGGCATCTAGCGTTCCTGCCAACCATTTGTGAATTTGTTGACAGATCTTTTAAAGCGTATATCTGTCCAGTATAATGGAACATCATATTGCTATTCATCCAGTAACTATGAAAGTTCGACTGATATTCGGTAAAAAAAAAAAGTTCCGGCATGAAGCCGAATTTTAACTGTGGAAATAGAATGCAACTTGTATAATGTAAGGCGAGATTTTTATGAAATGGTCGAATCGGAAAGCGTTGAATAAATTGGATTCTTTCAAGTAGAAATGCTGCTTGCATTTTGAAGGCACTTTCTGGAGAGCCCTTACGCATCACCGAAGCTTCATTGCCTTCTCTGCCCAGGAGCCTAGTTTCGAGTCATTACAACTTAATCACGATGCAGTTCAACACTCGACCAAAAGATACCCGTCGGAGGTTTCTTCATCTGACTCGTAAATATATGTACGTGTTCTTATCTAGATCTGCGACTCTCTCCGGCGACCACCTTTGGTATTCCAATTGTCAATTCCATTGAAGAGGGATTTCGCTCCAGTTTTCACAACCAGGTGCATGATAGAAAATAAAGCCGGGAAGGTGAGATTGATGTTCGACACTCAACGAAGATGGAAAGCAGGCGAGGCGTCCGCGACGAAATCCAAACGGAACGCGTTGATTTCGCTGCGCAACGGAATAAATGATTTCAGTCCAGCTTCCTGTTGGCATTGGAATTTATGCGGCTCATTCTGGAGTGCGACGATGTCTCTGCGTTCGCTGAAATAATTCACATTCATCAAAGCCGCACAATGGGAGTAATGAGTGGAAACAAGCGTGTGAAGGAAGGGATTCGTTGCTCATTTATGCACCCGAGCGCAAATTATCTGCCCGTGTCGCTCCAGCAGCTGAAACCCGCTCAAACACAATAATATGAGCCATCAATTTCCTTCTTATTCTACGGCTGAAACGAACCACTTTCTCTGAAAAGGTTTAATGGTGTTAACGTGGTGGTTAAATCCGTGTTCCACCGGATTTTCGCCACCGACTTGCGCCCTTTTTCTGGACAAACGGTACTCACCTCCACGCAACATCTGAAAATAAGTTTTCCAGATAAATGGTGCAGAACGACAAGCTGCGATTTCCAGTTTACTTCATCAGTATCGAGTGAATAGAGGAGATTAATATTCTTTTACGTTCAGTTGTTAAAATGCATCAGCTCGAAAAATACCAAGTTTGAAAGTACAGTACACTTGAAATTTACAAGGAATGTGAGTGCGGGACATCATTAATTAGATTGCTGTCATAATAATTTTACCGTTAAAAATTACGTTAATGATATCAGCTACATTCGATCGATTCGAGTAATTTCCGCTGTTGAGGTTCATTATTCCATGTTAATATTCCGTCCATACATGCACTATACCCAGAAGACTCAATTCAGACTAATTTTTTCGTTTGATTTTGAAATAGAATACTGCATTTCGAACTGCCGGCGAATTGTCCTGCGTTTACATTAAATAAATGCATAGCGAAATGACTCCAAATCCTTGAGTTCTACTCCTGAAAAATTCTGAGAGAAATTAATCACTTCGGGCGAATGATTAAACATGCATTGATAAACTCATGTACAGTGAAAATTCTTAAAACAGGCGGAATAGAAAGGATTAGTTGCTACTTTGTGAAACAGACTAGGCCTTTCCAAAAGCCTTTTGGCACTTTTCGAACAAAAACGCACAAAACGAACAAAGAAAAGTTAAAACTGAACAAAAAGCCACAAATATTATACACTCCAGCCCGGAATTATTCGGCGTGAACATTGTTTCTTTCCGAAAAACATGGCAAAAACATCAACGCGACGTAAATATTGACTTCGGCGGTAATTATGATATCATAGTGACTTACTTGATGGTTATTTGGGGTAGCAAAGAATTCTTTACTGCAAGAAGTTAAGGTGAAACAATTTATTTTTTGGCGTATTTTATTTTCCCAACGCGGCGACAGTTTCATAGACCCTTGAATGGACATTAATTTACATCCTTGAAAACAATTAATTGTAAATATGCTATAGGACAATTTTAAAATTTCAATTAACGGATTCACTCAGATGCTCCAGAATGTTTAAAGTTTGGCTATGTATATTGAAGAACATAACATCGTGTAAATTCGTTAAAAAAAAGTGATGACTTCCGAATTCCGACCAATTTGAAATGGTCAGTCAATAAGTCCTTACGACAAACTCAAACCATTCAATGAAAACTCGGATCTCGAATACAATTGGCTTAAGCCTCATTATATTTTGTTGCTGCTTTTCACTTGTGAAATACAGTACAACTTTGAATATTTTGCATTAGTTATGACATATTATGCGGTATTGGAGCTGCACATCTTCTTGGGTATATGAAAAAATAAGCTACTGTATACTGTCGAACCTCAAATACTGCACATCCAAAATGATGGCAGGGGAAATAGTGGAAAAGACGGAGAAGAGTCGCATTTTCACTGATTTGTCTTAAGATTACAATTCAACCAACTTCTGAAATTCAAAAAACGATCAGAGAAAGTACTTCATAGATTCGTACGCGGCATTGTTCACAATTTTGAGGAATAACCGAGAATGGCGATCTTTATGCTGCAGTTTTTCAGTATCATGAACTATGAACAACTCATGAAATCCTTTAAAATCATTGGACTGCACAATTGATTAGCAGTTTGAGATCATTCAAACGCGACAGTTCGAAGCTGCAAGGAAACCTGCTCTGGGTCTCCCAGCATCTTTGGTGAACCAATACTCTGTTGTCGAGCAGAAGGATGCAATGAAATCGTCGTGCAACATATTCAGTTTGACACATTTGACAAGCTTTCCTGATGAGTGTGACAAAGAGCCAAGATACATCAAAGAGACGCTTTGACGAACACCGCATTGGCGACAGGATGACTGCATCTCCGGCGAACCGTGTCCCAGTCGCAAGCACCAATTCCGCACGGCATGCGTAACCTTGTCGAGCATAACTTAATCTGAAGTACACTGCGGCTACAATGCGTATCAAAGCGTAGAGGATAAACTCGGTACCACGTTAATTCCCCAAGTACTCATCTACTTCGACACGCGCCGAAGGCCTCGCAACTCTGTTGGGGCCTCATTATCTTCACGTTGCCTTTGTGGGGCTCGGGATCTTTTCAGTCGGATTTCGCGTCCATCAGCAGCGGAAACTGTCTTCCTATACCGCGCACTAATTTCTAGGTGCCTTTGCGCGATATGCAAGACTTCGGGGGAACAGCGAACGGGGATAATTATTAGCAAACGATTTGATCATCAGGCGCCGCGAGCTTTGTCCTTCCTGATGGCTTGCTTTTAGTGCGGCGTTGTTCGCGTTACGATGGCTCTTCGGTATGAGAGCGCGATTATGAGTGGGAAATCCTGCCTTTAAGCCTCGGCATAAAGTTTACTCTTCAATAACCGCAGATACGACTGATCGTACAATTGATCAGAGGCGAAATTGATGTTTGCGACGCACCTTAATTAAACTCGCCGCGGAGCTCACCGCACCGCATCGCACCAATTAAAGATAGTGACGCGGGGGGAAAATATATGTAGAAATATTTTTTTATACATATTCCCCAGACAAGACAATCTCGGCGTAATATCGTGCTCTTTCGGTTTTACGGGGATGAGGGGAAAATCTCGTCGCGATTCCTCTCAACCAGAGGACCTCTTCCCGGCCAGAGGCAGCATGAAGCGTGGCGGGGGGTCATTAAGTCCTATCCCTGAGAACAGTGGACCGACAGAGCATTCCTCCTTGCCTCTGCTCCACCGCTGGTAATAACACCGAGACTGGGATTAAAAGGAGAGAGAGAGAGCGAGAGAGAGAGAGAGAGAGAGAGAGAGAGAGAGAGAGAGAGAGAGAGAGAGAGAGAGAGAGAGAGAGAGAGAGAGAGAGAGCGAGAGAGAGAGAGAGAGAGAGAGAGAGAGAGAGAGAGAGAGAGAGAGAATATCCTTCCTTCCGTAGCCAAAGGGGCTCCCGACGGTCTTCTCGAATTAATGGCTGTAAGAGCTGGTGCTGCTCGGTTTTGATTATCCGACTCATCAGCTGGGACAGAGCGTCGCTCGTGTCCCGCTACGACGGCACGAGGCCCTGCCTCTGACTCGGCGGGGAACCCGTGCCCCCGGGGCCCGGAAAAACAGCGATCCCTGATTTTTGTTTCGTCGAGATAAAAATCAAAACCCGTCACCGGATTGAATATCGGCGTCACCAGCGTAACGCGCGCCGGAATCATTTGTCGGGGATATAATCCCGGATCGGATAAAAATGTCACGTTTACTCCCCCGTCCGCGACCGAGTCCTGCCAATATACCGGGCATTACGTGCAGATTAAGCTGCTCCGGTTTGCATCATTGCTCCGGACCACCTAAAAGCAGATTAATGCCCGCGGCTCTCACGCACGTTTGCATCCGCGCAACAAAACATTCAATAAATCTCATGCTTGCAAAAAATTCAAAAATAAAAATAAAAAACTTCTTGTGAGGGGGAGCAAATGCCGATAATCTCAACCGAAAAGCACTTCAGTGGAACCCCACTGCTTCGAACTGAGCATCGTCGAGACAAATTCACCGCAGCGCTTTAAACGTATTCATCGCATCGCCGCGAGGTCTTGAAAATGATAAATATGGCAAAAGTGCTACCACATTGCGAATGACTTCTGCTGCCTTTGTTTTCCTGATGAAATGATTTGCATTCGATAGACACGCACAAAAGGAATACCCGAACCTGACTTCTTGATCTTCGTAGTTTATTTGTCACTGAAACCATAAAAGGCGGGTTCATTCTGTCGTGTGACGATCTGAAGTAAGATTTTGATTTCCGCACAGAATTCGAAATTAATATTCAGTTTACAAATGTAATCAATTACTTCTTTCGTTCACCACCCTCATTGAATATACAATACAATATATTCTTCAATTTTAATCCATTTTCATCTCTCGATCTTTACGTATCCGAACCCACACATTCCACCGATGGCAATTTTCTGCTCATGTCCCTTTTAATTTGGGTCTGTTGCTTGCAGTGAGACCCTACACAAAATTCTGGAAGATCATCTCTGACTTCACCTTGTGATTTCAGGGGTTATATTGAGGAAGACGTTTTCCTATGACTGATCTGAACAAAATCGGGTCAGACAAAATTTGTAAATAATTTGAAGACTAGAAATAATCCTTTCCATTGTGCTTGAAGCAATCGATGAAGAAGTGAAAAAGGAGCTGCAAGCGAAAATTCCCATCCCATCGTATAACTCTATAAGGCATGACAATTAATCGGAAAAATGATGGAAAGTCGTTTAATGCAAATTCAGATGGATATTTTGTGCATAGACGTTGCTGTCCGTCAAATTGGCGATGACGCATTCAGATACGGTATTTGAAATGTTACTTATACCGCAGAATAACAAACCATGTTACATACAGAGGTAGCTTGTTCTGTCAGTTCAAAAATCGGTACACGCATATTCTCCCGACAGTCTCGTATGTCATAAAAGTCTGTCTCAGTATAGCGACCGAAAATAAGAATAAAGTAGTTCAGCCAGAACGTTATCGGTTGCCGGTTTTAATACTGTGGAAAGAGTTAGTGACTGTTTTTGTATGCAAAACCGTCGACGCCTTTGACACGAATATAAGGGCGAAAAAAAGCGAACTTGAGGGTAACTATAGAAAAGGACGGAAGTGCGTAATTTCTGCTGAGGCTACAACTTCAAAGGGCTGATCAGCTGAATTCGCCAGCACCCTGTAAATGCTTGTCAACTGGCGAGGGAAAACGTGACTGACAAGGGAGGTTGTTTTTTTCCTGGCTGATTGAATTATCGGGCAACGATCGGGAGCCGACCGTCGACGACAGAACTTCTACCTGAACAATACAGTCAAAAAACTGACTACGCTATTGCACATTCTCTTATTACGATGCACACAGGGGTATTCCCACCCCGTGTTTTCCCCTGGGAAGGAAAATAAATAAAGCCAGTCCCTCAGAAACGTCTCGAGTCGCCGAGGATTCACATCACGGCCGTAACAAGCCGTCGGAGAAGAATCCGTGCGATAAGCATTAGTTGTTAATGAAGTGACAGGAGCCTCTGGAGGAAATGGTAGACGGCGGAAACGCGAGAATCCGGAAAATATTTTTCCTCGCCGCGACAGCACTCGGGCACACAGTCACTAACGACCCCAAGCGGAGTTTCATAACTATAAAAGTTGATATAATCCGCAAAGAAAATCCCCGATAGTATCAACTAATTGTGAAGGAAAAGAAATCCTGCCCGCGATTCACACCTACACGACGGCGGATCGAACGCAGCGATCGATGAGTACTTTTCTACTTTTCATAACTTGCGGTAACTTCAATCGAAGCACGTCGCATATTTGACGATTATCAAATGCGTATGCCCAAACAATCGAAATAAGACACATATGAAGTTAATAAAATGAGAAGCCGATCAGTGGCCAAGATTTTTTTTGGCAGTAAGATGAAAATTTGCATTCTAACATTTTATACCTAAAATATTTTTCCCAATGATTCGATTTATTAGATATGTGCCCGTTTTGCAAAACAAAAAAGAATGCAAAAAAAGAGGAGCACGACGGAACAGCAACTGTAACATGGTACAGTATTCATTTCGCACTTTTCACACAATAGCAGACAGTATGTGACCTAAACTTTACGTACAATATTGAGCATAGTAATCTCTGCTGCAGTTGTATTCTCGAAACATGCAGTCAACATTAAATTATTCAAGAAAAGCTGAAATTCAACTCAACTCAACTCTGGCCCAAAGCCCAGTTCCCATTTTCACCCATAAAATGTTAACACCGCTCCCTTTTTTTCCATTCTTCGAAATTTAATCTTCCGGTAGTAAATTTGGGAACTACTGAAAGACCTCTGTGTCGAAAATAAACATTTTTTTTCTGAACGAAATGCATTTTCCTGAAAGCTTCAAAATTATACGAGATCATTGAGATGTTACTCAATTGAATACCTTGCCCTTTCTTTTCCGCAAATTGAGTTGCAGTTTCCTAATTTTTTTAAATTCCCGGAGACTATCGAATGAGAAAACCGTATTTTGAAATCCACATGTTCGAAGCAGTATAAGAACAACGAAATGATTCACAGTATATTTCTCATAAGACAGAGAGATTCAAAATCTCTTGTTGGCGGACGAGAGAGGATGGTCGAGGGATGACATGCGACTGACCCAAGGTCAGCAAATCGTCTGAAGAAATTCGGAAGGAAATCGGAAACTCTCCGGTGCTGTGGAGGAAAAAGAGAGCGTGAGTCTGAGCCCGTGAGGTCGGTTTTACGTGGCTGCGGATCGATGCATAAATATGTACGGCAATTGACTTCATCCCGGGGTTGGCCGCATGGGTTGCACATGTGACGACAGGCACTGGCCGGCTTGGGACAATACCGCAGCTTCGACGAAACTTGGCCGACCGACGGTGGCACAAACAAGGGTCCGGGCAACGAGGCCCGAACCTGTCAGCGCATGAGGCCGTGTTGCGACGTGGCCGGTATAGCGATTCGAGATTTATTAGGAGCACCTCGCCGCCACTCCCGCCGATATGATCGCGAGTCGATCCCAGGCCGCCGTAATACCTCGGACACAGGGCGAGAGTGTCGACAGAAAATATGCCCGAAAATCATGGCGTTGTGTGATACCCGCAGCTCGTCGACATGCCAGCGTCAGATGGGCTCCCGGTGTCGCCTTTTTTTTTTTTTGGGTCAACGGCTCCACTCTGGCGGCTACCTCGCTTACCTGAAGTCCGACTGCGGCCAAATGCTCTTCCGTTCCCCATCAACAGGAGAACACCCTTTCAGACAAGGTGTATCTACGGAACGACCCAAAATTTCATCAGTTTTATCCGCGAGTTAGCACTCATGCAGCGGGATATCGATTATCCGGGCTCGACCCTACCGAAAATAAAAGAGAAAATTTCCGAATCCTCTCTTGATCCTGAAGTGGCACAAAAATGCTGTTTTTATTCACAATTTTCAAATTTTTATTCGTTTTTATTTCCAAAAAAAACGATTCAACATCGAATATGATGAAAACCTTCCTCTGTCAAACGACGCCACTAACGCATTAAAATTCAGGACACGGGTCAAAAACATAGGATGCCTATTTGAATACTGGACTCTATCCACAAAAATACACAGAGGGCCAACAAATAATTCGTATGACTGAGAATACTGTTGCACGGGAGCTGATCATACGCATCGATAATCCGTCAGAACAATGAAGAAAGATGCATCTTATGGAGAATACATTAGCACTACCGTATAATAGGTAGGAAAAATCCACCGAAAACAATATTGATTTCGGGAAAATTGGAAAGCACGCATAATAAAAATGGCTAAAATAATACTCATCATTACATTGCATGAACAAGACCAACAGACTGTAATAACCACAAAATGGTCGCCAACGATCAATAAATTAAAATACTAAACCACGAAAAATTTCGTTGTTTTTAAGTACACTGCCAACATTTTGAAAGCTACGGTTGATTGTATTGATTTTAAATAAAATGACGCATAACTGAGAATATACTTTCCTCTCATTTTAATTGTGCCAAGTCTTCCTCAACTGAGGCACCTTTCTGGAGATTCTGTAGAAGGATTGACAAGGTAAGAAAATATTAGCAGTTCTGCCATTAAAAAACATAATCATAATACAGTAATACCTCAAATGTCTCGAATCGGAATATGTATTTGTTGCAAAGTTTCAAACTTACCCACAAAAAACATCTCCCAGATTCTTGTTTGTTCCGTCGAGTGCACAAAATTGTGATAATAAAGGGTCTCGCTCTTGAATCTTGACTCATTTTTGAACGTTTTTGCGATGCGCATTTATGAAAAATTGCAAGCTTGAACAACCTAAAACTTGATTATTTTTCGGTCGATGTGCTGCCCTTGTCAAGAGACCAACTAACCCGGTGAAATTCAATTGAGTTGAAAAATATTATTTGTAGCTTGGATATTCCATGATATTCCATGATGAACAATAATGGCCGTCAAGTGGAAGAAAGCAGCGATCTGACTGAAATAAAATAAGAAATTCAATTTTTTCCCTTTATTTATAAAAACACACACGAAATGTTAATGAAGTTTGAAAACAAATCAGATGGTGTTGTGTCAATAGTCGGCGATAAGGATTCAGCTGGCAGCCAAAGTGAGAACCTTCGATTATGAGCAGGAGAGGTCCTTTTTTTCTCGAGCCGCGGTCGACTCGCCGGCATTGCATGAATGCGTGCATTTTTTCCCCCTTTCGAGATTTCCAGATAGGCAAAGGCAACGAGACGGGAAATTTCCGGAAGATTCGCTTTGTGCGCGGAGTAGGCAAAACCTGCAGGCGGATTCCCGAAAAAAGGAAACAGACCAGACCGTCGAGCGGAAAGATGATCGAATCGGCCCACAAGGGCGACGAGCAACAAGGGAGAAAATGAAACCAATTGCGCCCGCGGTCCCGGGGGATGTTTGCAAAACGCCGGCCAATAAAGATTTTTTCCCATCCCCGCGACAGCGGGCGACGAAAAGCCGCCTACCGACAATTCGCGGCGGGGACCCGAAAAAGGCCGGAATGTGTGAATTATTGGACAATCATGACGCAGAGGGACGAGATGAAAGCCGGCTCGGGAGCCGAGATCCAGGATCGGGAGTACAAACACGGAGGCGGCCGTGGTGTGTCCGATGCGAGGCTCTAATTCCTTGGGAGAATGTTTGGAATACTGGATGTCAACGCAGGCCGGGAAGGACTCAAAGGCACCGGGGCTGAGAGTCATGCTGATCCCCGAGCATCGAGTAGGAATGAATCGCCACAAAGGGCGCGAAGTGAAAAGTCGGCGGGCATCAAAGGACTTTAGTGATGTTTTCTCCCTGCTTGTAAGTAACAGCTTCCTCTGTCGCGAATGAGCAGACCGGATGGTCCTCCCCGATCCGACTTTCCCCACGGACCTTCCAACCTGCTCTTTTCTTTCGCCTCAATAACAAATACGACTCAATTTCACTCCTAGATTCTCGGGCGAAAAAAGTTCAGGTGAACACACACTCTCTTTCCTTTTGGAGAACGAGAAATATAGGTTAACTCTCTCTAGAACGAAACTCAAGGGACCAAACAAATGAAAGTTCGTTGTAGAGAAAATTTCGCTACATGTGGAGAAAAACCTGTGAGACCACAAAGAAGTTTGTTATAGAAAGAAAATCGTTTTAGACAAGATCGGTGTACAGAGAGTCCACCTGTGATTCATCATTAGAGAAAAATATCCTCGCGAATAATAAAAATCGAACTGTGGGCTTGTAAAAGGCCTGAATTTGAGGAGAAACAAATTGGTAAATGGAGGGTATCTTGGACAAGGTCCACCAGGCAATCAAACTTGGCAACGTTGAAGGAATAAGAATTTTCCCTGCGAACCAGACCTAATTTTTTTCGTCAAAGATGATGACTTCTAATTGAACATGAACAAAACGAAAGCCAACAATTTAAAGTTCTCTCACTCTCGAGCAATGAACGGCCTATTTAATTTATCTCACATCTGTACAATTTTCAAGCCGGAAATGATTTCGTCCAACGTGTAAAACCTTTCTTGTCCCCAACCAGACAAACCAATCGCAAAAAAAGATAACAAACCAGAAGTCTTACCAAAAATACAGGATGACCATTTAAATACGGGATTCTCCCCGAAAAAATAAAACGCATGAGGACGGAAAATTCATCTTGATATCATCTACGAAGAGTATTGTTGTAGGTAAGCTGGTTTTTCAAGTCCAATGCAGGTGGATTCTCTCTATACAACCATCTTGTCTACAAAGATTTTCTCTGTAGAACGGATTTTTCAGTGGTCCTATGGGGCATAGGGTTCTCTCCCCATGTTATTCGGGGTTCTCTACAAAGAAATTCTCTCTAAAAGGAATTTTCTCTGGTCCCTTGAATTTCGTTGCAGAGAGGGTCCACCTTTAAAGGTATTCTGGGAACGAGGGAATAAATCAGTGCATCACATAGGCTACAATGAACATAACCGCAGAAAAAGTATGGCTGTGGATATAGTGTCTTAGAAAAACTCATTTTGTGTTCACGATACTCACGTTAGTGCCGAAAAATATGATCAAGAGCGTCAGTTTCATTCTAATTTTAAGAATGAATGTCTCGAGTTGCATCCTTCATGTTAGTTTTACAATTATTTTTTTTAATGCTTCGAGTTCAGAAGGTACGCTTTTTATCGAGGTGCAATGCCAACCCCGAAGTGCTGGAAATGTTTTCCAACGAATTCGTCAGTCAACAGCTCAGGCCTTTTAGTAAAAGAATCTATGGATGAAAGTTGCGCGAAAGTCATAATCTACCCGATGCATACTGGAACATCCGATCAGGATGAGGAACATCTTCTCGAGGTGAATGAAGCCATCGGCTACAATCCCGCAAACTATGGGCATAATCCCGCCGTTAATAAATGAAAGAACTCGGATCTGGTTGATGACGGAGGGGAAAACGGATGGGCTCGGGCCGAAAAGCCGACGAAGGGGGGAGATGGGATAGCGTCCGAAAAAAAACCCCGGAGCACCTGAAAGAACAGACGCCGGGCCCCGATACAAAAAGTCACACAAGAGCAGCAAAACGTCACGCTCGGCAGTAATTTTTCACCTGGGATCGCGGCAGGCGGCTTCCCGGTAGGGTGCGACTTGACTTCAATAGCAGCATAGAATGCGCTTTAGGGAGGTCAGTTTCCTGACGAGAGTAACGCCTGACCCCGGCTTTTCATGCCGTTTCCGTGCCCGTGGTCGGCGAATTCCTGCTCAGAGGAAGAGCTGATGGCTTGCGAGCCTCACCAGGCGTTCACACCCATTTTTGTTTTGTTTTTTATTTAAATTTCCTTGCTTCCAGACCGCTGAAATTGACCTTCCGAAATCAGTCGTGAATGGTACGTCCCCCGGTCCCTTCCGCTTTCAGAAAACACGACGTGATCTCAGTCGTCATTAGCAGATTTTTGAATAATCCAGTGGACTGTTTGGACTTCCGTTAGTGTTTTCATCTCGGAGAATTAATGTAATTTAAAGTGAGGTTTGTGAATTAGGCCTTTTTCTCGAAACTGGTTTACTTTTCGAAGCAAATCTTGAAAAAAATTATATCCGCACGGCCGACTGATTCTGCAAAGTAGAGAGTGAATTCAAAACTCGAAGAAGCTTCTTTTCGTTGAGCTTCTCAAATTTTTACCTTCTAGTCAAGTTTCTTCCCATTGAAGTTGTAAAGCGCAGACGCGAAAATAACATGCAATATTATGCTTATTCGCCATAAACAGTCGATATTGCATCAACTGCTGCATTGACGCGAATTCTTCACGCCCCTGCGTAAGACGTGCCTTAAAAAATAACATCCAGACTCCAGATTAATTTCCACTCGTTCCTGAAATACACTTGCTTTTTACGAGCAAACTTAGAGCATGGTGAATATGATTGACTGCTGCATTATTGTTAAGTTCAGGACAAGTTTTCTCGGGGCTGCATTAAATCGTAGTCGTGGGTATTGTGGTGAATTTTTCTTATTCACCAATTCAGAACCTAATACATATATAACATGAACACGTGGAGTTTAATGTGAAGCATCGAAGGAGCTTTACAATTCTTGATCTTTGATTTATTTTCAAGCTGATCAGACGAGCAATGCATGAAGACAATTTCCAAATTTTCCTTCTCGTGCGCCAGAGATGAATATTTTATTCTGGAAAGGGTTTATGCGAGCAATTGTTGGAAGTGTCGAGGACGGAGGTCGTGTGAATGCGGCATCACACTTGTCAGATGTACGCCGACACTTCATAACAGCGCCCGAGGCCGGGTTCCATCCTTCACCAGCTCGCAAACAGGAACATCCAAATTACCGCCGGGCCGATTGAGCCATAAATCTTGTCATCATCGCGGGCAAGGGAACCGGATTGGCGATTTTTCCATCGACTTGTTTGTTTGCGGGTCCCGCGTTTCCGCGTCTCTCTCTCTTTCTTTTTCATTCCATAGTTTTGCATCCGACTATAGGGAGTTTTTTTTTCTCATTTTTTCTTTTTCTTTTTTGGACCCCGGCAACTTCTCCCCGTCGGCCTGATGGAAATATCTCCCGCGAGGTTTATTCATTCGACACATTCCACATTGTTCGCACCCATTGTCGGGCATCCCGCGGTCGGGAAACAACGGCGCGGGGACTTCGTTTTCGTGTTTACCTATTCAAACACGCGGTGTTCTTTTGACTCTGACACCAATTCAGGCCCCCCGGCCGACGGGACAGATTTGAAAAGCGATTTCGCGTACTAAGTGATTCTGTGGTCTGTCGTTACCGATATAAAACATGTTGACAGGCGTCTTGCTGTTGCAGCGCTTTCAATGAGGCGGCTGGTGTGCCGTTCCGGGGCTCGATCTTCTTTTCAGGTTCGCCTTAATGATATGCATTCCTTCCCCCTCTTGCCAACTGCTGTCGCCCAGATATCGCTCAGAGGCGACTCGCGGCCCGCTAAATCATTTTTTCCTGCTCCGGCGTCCAATCCGGCCATTTAAGCATATCGCAAATATGTCGAGTTAACAAGATTGATCAATTCTCATGCATAAAAATGCACGGCGTTATATACGCGAGGACTTGCCACGGAATCCGGCTTTTTAATCAAGTTTCGCGTCGGTCCGGACAAAGTCGGAGAAGCTGGAATAAATTTACTCTCAAACTTGAAAGTAAAGGTCTCTAGCACGCAGCTAAGTTCCAACTTAAATAATCCACAGTACTGTAGTACATAATACGCATTATCCGCTACCACAACAACGATCCGTCTCTTTCTTTTGCGCTCAATTCAAAAGTCCTTCAATCCAGTAATAAAAAATTGAATCCTTTGAAAAAAAACAGATGTTCCAAGCTTTTGATCAAGTGTAAATGGTTACACGAATGCTTCCAGATTCACGCCGTACTCAAAATCAAACCACCGGTTCTTCTTTCTGGATTCCTTTAAAAGGTTAAGAAAGGTTAAGCTTGTTAATCTGTCGAGTTGATTTCGTTGTCTTAAATTCCCGATGAACGATGATCGAAAAGTTATACAGTAGTATTTTTCAGAACTTCAGAACTCAGCTTCGAAAGGAAATTATCTTGATGCCCAAAAATCTGAGTCAGGATTCATCACTTTTGGATCAATAAAAGAGGCCTATACTCACTTGCTGATAATTTTCTCCGATTTCAGCCCTCATTTGGACTTTCTATAACTCACAAATTGCTATTTTAAGATAATACGCTATAAATTCACATTCATCATCATCAGCACAATAATGATGAAAAATAAAAGCAATTTGAATGCATGCATGGCTTTGACATTTGGTAGTTTGGACACCGAAATAATTTTTATCTATTCAAAATGCCTGAAAGCATGTGTATAAAATTTTAGCTAATTCATCAGACGTGGAATGTCACTGCTAAACCTATTATTTCTTCATGGTGATGAGATGCAATTTCAATCATCTGTCTCTTCTCCCCATTTCCGCCTGGATGAACATCAATTTGGGCAGGGGTCAGGAATACATCGAATATCCCTCTTCGAAAAGCATGTCCATACAACTGTGCCTCCAAATGGAGCACGAAACTGAAAAACCTGACATGCCAAACTGAGGAACTTACATTGCTGTCCTGCGCATGTCTCTCGACCGTTGGTATGATTGCCAATAATATTTTGTAAGTTCTTTCGAAGTTTGCTGAAAAACTATTTTAAATTTTGTTCGATTGTCAATGGATGGGAATGAAAACCCCGTTCTTCGATGATGTGGTGAAATGCTGTAAGAGTAAACGCATAAAACCGGTCGTCATCAATCCTATTTTTTCGCTTTTGAAAAATGTTCTTTGCTGACAGATAACGCAATTTTTGTGGTCAAGAAGCAACACTGCTTTTGTAACATGGAACAAATCTCGAGACCCCTAATTTTGCTTGAATATTAGAGTTCACAATGGATTCCCAGTGAAAAGTTCCACGTGTCTCTCTTTATTAAAAGGTCGTTTATTATGAACGCCGAGCAGAGAATGCTTCGAGAAGCTAATTAGCATCTGACACAAGCTGCGCCAAACAAAAGACACGTTCTCCCAGCAGCGCGGGAGAAACGACCAAGTTTAGCCGACTTTTGATACAATTCGAGTTCACCAGATTGATCAATCCTCATGCATAAGAAAGCACGGCGTCATGCGAAACAGTTCCCACGGAATCCGGGGTCTTTAATCACGACTCAGCCCGCTTCCGCGCCGCCTTGCTCTCAACCCGTTGAAAGCGTGCTGCAATCGCAGCATCCTCGAATCCGGCTCTTTCATTAACTCTGAAAGTCATCGAGAAATAAGGGGTTGAGGATTCAGTGGAACCAGACGCTTTGTCCCGAGGTTCCCGATCATACGGCTCACACGTCGTCGGTATCGAGCAGCGTAATAACAGGGGAAAAACGGGTGAGATGCGAGTCCGAGGCCTCATTGTGGAAACGCGAAATGCCACTGAGGAACCAAACTGAGCCGGGGTCGTCAAGCCGGATGAATTTGCATTTCTGCTCGGCCCTCATTCGTGGAAGCATTCCGGATACGAACAACGCACCGCCCTGGGTAAACACCTGCAGGAAGTGATCAGACTGCCACGTGCTTGACGAGGGGTCGAAGCGAAAGGAGGAATCGTCTCCATTTGTCCTCCTTGGCGAATCCTTCCGTGTTTAACCACGTTCATCCAGTATAGCTCTGGATTAAGGCTAAGCAGTTGTACTCGTGCCACTGGTGGTTGGTAGCGACCCCTTTCGGGCCTAATTAAAAAAAAATGTGTCGGAATGGGATAGAATGGAACTAAAATGTGAATGGAAGACATGAATGCGTTGAAAATCGTTCAAGAATTGTGAAAATGGCAAAAGCTGAAACGCCTTTTATCTGAATCGGAGTTAGAAGCGATGCCTGGTACCCAGAGGGTTCTAGGGGCGGAAACACATCTAGAAAGTGGAACGATCCAGAAAAAGATTTAGAAGCCCTGCATTAAAGAATCATCAGTTGAACGCCGTATTTGCTGAGTTCGCTTTTTTCTCCTGGATCAGGAGATAAAATTTCCCAAGGAAAGGAACATACGAGCTGCACCGAACCAGAAATATACCAGCAAATCCATACTTTTGAGAAATCGCTATCGTATTCAATGTTAAACAAGGGGTTGTTCCCAACACCAGAATGTCTGGTTTTGGTTTATCCTCTGTTCCTCTAGGGGGCTTTCTAGACTGAAAAGGAAGCAACAACTTCGCGTAGTTCGAACGAAATTACGTGTTCCAAAATTTAGGATCTTATTAGACTTCCGGATTCCACGCACGTTTCATGAATAGAATACGGAGATTTTCGTTTTTTTTAATGGCTAACAGCACAACTGAAAGTTACAGCTGCGAAATCCATCAGCGAATTGATAATATCCTGAATGTATTTCAAACTTTTTAGCATGGTTTTGGCGGTTATATCGCTAAACGAGAGATTTTCACCATTTTTTTTTTCATTCAGCTTTTTAGACGTCTGTTTTTCGAAAAGCAGGCTCACCCTCAGTAAGACATGCGGATCATACAAATGTAATTACTTTAATTTCTACGTTTCTGCAGGAATCGAAAAAAATGTTAATATATGCTCTATTTGAAATCAAGTTCAATATACTGTATATGTGGGAGTCCGTTTATTTCTTGGGATAATTCATTGCGATACAAACACAGTGGTCCTGGGCGATCGTTGTTGGCTCTGCTTCTTTAGCATCGCTTTCATAAGTAATAATGTCAATAAAGTTAATTTTGTTGATTATTCTTCTGTTTGACTACAATTTATAAATTGGGACGGTCGTGAAGCCGCGGGAACCCAATGGGAATCCAGCAATGGGAACCCACTGCTTTACAACCTCTACATCAGAGCAATATAGACCAACTTCAGTTTTTTAGACGTCTGTTTTTCGAAAAGCAGGCTCACCCTCAGTAAGACATGCGGATCATACAAATTTAATTACTTTAATTTCTACGTTTATGCAGAAATCGAAAAAATGTTGATAATATATGCACTACTTTTGAAGTGATTGCAGCCTTACATTAGATTTTCAACGAATTTAAATTCGTTCTTTTTTTTTATGTAAGCTGGAACTGCTGTTTTACAGAGGCTGCCTTCAACAGCTTGTTGTGTAAAATATCCACATGGTTGTAGAAACACTAAAGCATGAGCATTCAAGCGTCTTAAGAAATAGAAACAAGATTGTTCAAAATTCATCCCAATTCATTCTAGGTCGTATTACCTAGTGGAATAAAAAATAAGGAATTCTTCCGTACTTTTCCGGGAGAAACTGGAAATTATTTGTTTCTAAATTGGCGTAAATTCCAGAGAACTGGTTACTGGATATATAAGCTAAGCTGGCGATTGAGAATAAGCAATAAATGATTCACTTGATGCAGACGTTGTGATTCGAGAACTCAAGATGAAGAATCTCGGCGTTAGCTTCAGCTTTATTTGTTGCAGGTTCATTACAATATCCACTTGCTCAATCTCCAGGTCAAATTCCTAAAAAATTATTCACAATAAAACAGGATTATAGCTCTTATGCTCATGCTCTAAACATAGTACAGTACTACTTGGTATACAAAGTTCTTCATTCGGATTCCAGATAATTTTATTCCGAAGACTTCCTTGAACAGTATCAGGTGATCGTGAATTCGAGACGCCGACAGATCGTCACATCGTACCTACCCGAGTAGGTCATCGCGGAAAAAAAGCGCTTCTAACATTAATGATACGAGTTATGCCTATTAGAGGCTGAGTTTCAGCGATGCAAGATTTTAGAACTTCCCTGGCATTTTACTCTTGGGAGCAGCAGCCGAGGAGCCCCGAAAAGGGCCGAGGAAATCCGTCTCAATTTTCGCTTCTAATGGCAAAATGCGGATTGCAATCAGACAAGGGCGTCGATTGGTCGATTGGTGCCCGCGTGCCAAGCATCGTGTCCCGGGTCCGAGCATCCACGCCGCGATAGCGATTACGTGGGTGGAGGTAAACGAGCCATCGAGTGAGTGAATATCTGGCGTGCTTATCCTCCTCGCGGTCAACTGTCTCCGTGCTTCCTGCTTTCTTTTTGTTCTGCCCCTTCTACCTCCAAATGACAACTTTTATGACGAGATCGAAAATCGAATCGGCGATCTTTCCTCGCCGATCAGCGATATTTTGCCAATTTTTCGGTCCTGAGCATAATCACGGAGTCCTGTCTCTGGGAATTCCTGTTTTTGCTCCGAGCTGGTCTGTATCTTCCCGAGGCATTCCTACCGTGGGAGCCCTCCCATGATGGACAATTTCTGCTCCGCGTGATCACAAATGATGATCAAGATGCCTCCCACTGACGCCAGACGCCGTGCAATCCACAGAAACATTTCCCCTTGAAAACACAGCATGAATCCACGCATCTCCGGTTTCATAAGCAGATTGCACACACCACTACAAGAAAAATATTCGCCGCAAGCCAATAGTTATCAACACGAAGCCAAAACAACAAGAGTGATGCAAGTATTGTATTCATGATCAAAGCCTGGCATAAGGACAGTACTGCCTTAATTATCCGGGATTGGATTCATCGCATATCATCCCTTCAATATACAGTACTGTAGTCCAAATTCTAAGTCAGAGGCGTTTCCGATTTTAACTCAAGCCGCTTTCGCATATTAAAATGTTCTTCAATTGAGCCGAATTGTGTGTGAAAGTCTTAATGAATCAAAACTAAAATTATATGCGCTACACCCACGGAACAAAATTAAGCATTATTTAAGTAATATCATAAAACGTTGAAAATATACTCATCGGAAAATTTTTGAATCAAAATTTATGAATGTTTTTATTCCGGAAATGTGTTGCTCGTCCAGATTTTCAAATATATCAGTAAAAAATGTATTGTTCTTCGTTAAATCTCTTCTCTTTCATATGGAAGAATCTTTTTTAATAAGCCGAAATAATTGATTAAGGTAGCTGAATGTAGTTGAATGATCATTAGCTGAGATCGATCCTCTATTATTAGAATAATTGGCCCATTTTTTAAAATTCGAAATTGCCTACATTATGCTCTAACCAATCTGTATCTGGATTTTTCGTGGATTATTAAATTGTCCCTGTTCATTCTTCCGCGGTAATCAACAACCCCCTCCCCAATCGAAGGCCTCAAATTTTCTTTGCATTATTGCTATAAACTACTCTCATGACTAAAAATTGTTCAATTACTGTATTTGAGCTGTTACGCAGCAAGGTGGAGTGAGACAGCAAGTCCCAAACTGGTTTCCAAATGTTGTATAGATCTCACGCGAAAAAGATTAATTCGATTGAAACACAAAAAAACACCCCCGGCTGCTCACAACATTCAGCGTTCGATAATTGAGAATCAACCCTAGGAATGTTAGTCTTCTTTCAAGCTCCATTCAACATTTATCCAGAATGGAAGCGTTTCTAAACCTCCAGGCGAAAAGCAGTGAAAACTAGTGACGTTCAGAAAGTATATATGAAGTTTGGAACATGAGCGGAGAAAATTGCGGGAGCTCAACCGCAAGCAAGGTGAGATTGACGAGCTTAAATTGCGGCAAAGACAACATGGGGTTTAATGCTCTTTGATTGTCCGTTGGCTTATTCCAGCTCTCGGAATCGCAGTAAATACGCGCAATCGCGATGGAGCGAAGTATCGGCGCGGCTCGGGAGGAGCAAGACATTCATCTTCGGAGGGAAATTGCGTGGGACCCCAGCAGCGTCAACCCAGCGTGTTACCGGAAAGGCAGCAGAAGGCTTGAGGATTACCACCCGGACTGGCGGAAATTTTCAGCACCGAACGTGTATCCACGACGTTTATGTACGCTTTGTGTTCCCCAGAGAAGGTGAAAAATAAAATGAAATAAAATAAAAAATAGCGCCGGGGGGCACGGAGTCTCGTTAGGCTGCAGCGGCCATGCCGGCGCTAATTAGGCCTGGGCTTTTCCTTCTGCCCCGAGTTCTTGTGCCCGGCACCTTCAGCCGCCACGCCTACGAAAGCAGGGCAATAAAAGCGTGTTCCATGCCTCTTTTTTTTTGAAATGGTCATTCTGGGGTACTTGGAAATACGGATATCTGCCCCACCCACTTGGCCAACGCACGGTTTGTTCCCCGATCAATCATATTTCTGGCAGCGTACTTCCGACAGGGGACTGCGAGGCATCAATTTGCCATCGGCGTGACTCCGGCTTGTCACAGCCACACCTCC